>JAVJAQ010005336.1:0-25686 GCA_032362365.1 Zygogramma bicolorata | reverse complement strand
CTGTCCTAATGATTTTAATATGCTGTATTCTTCTGATCGATACTATCACAATCTGAAGGAAATAGTGTTTAGATTCTAGTAGTAGTAGTTGTAGTGTTTATGGTATTTTTCGTACCAAACGCCATGGACTTTGATGAAAGTTCTTCAGAAAGTAGTCCTTGTTACTAACTCCCTATGCCATACTCCGGAGCAGCATATTGTTATTCGTAGACTCGTCAACCATGAAACGTGGCAGAGTCATTCCTCAATATGACAGAGATAATTTCGAGAAATCTCCGACCCGTTGGGACATCGATCTCCGACCTTTCAGTCGGGAGTCGGTCACAAAACCACAAAGTAGGATTCTTAAATCTGCTACTTATCATGAAACATTAACTTTCTTCGATATTTATGTTGGTACGAGTGTCTGAATCATTCCAATCATGAAAGTATACATCAATCAATACAGTTAATTTCCATGCTCGCAACTCAAAGTATAACTTTTTCTCCTAATACAAAAATGATCACTTTTTCTCCTGTGTAATTTGAAATTGACTCAAGCCATTTTCACATCATGAATATAAATATTTTTTTCTTCATAGCATTTTCACTAACTCGGATTTCTTCGCATCAAAATCAATGCAGAGAAAGACAAGCTCCTACATAATCCTATCTTTCAGTGTACCCCATAAAAATGTGTCGAGGACACTGAGATCTAACCAACGCTCACCTAACTTCAAGAGTTGTTGTCAATAACTGATAATATCCCCTACATTTAGCGTATCGTTGAGACTGAATTGCACTTGCGGTCGAGTTCCTGGAAATTGCCTGAGATTGTTTATGCTTTAAATAAACTCATTATGTTTACTGAATAATCAATCCACAATTATTGAAAATCGTGTCAGGTCTAAATTCAGCTTTCTACAAAAGATGGAAAATTGGGTTCCTTAGTAGCCAATTACAAAATTTATCGCCTCTTCAAATCACCTGGATGTAGTAGTGGTAGTAGAATTCCTCGAACTCCACAAAAAAACAAGTTCCTAATGAAACCACTTCCCCTCAGCTCTTTCCATGCACTCGTTTCGAAAGAACCATTTACATCGATGGAAATTTGACAGGTTGCTTTACCCTGGTTCCTATTCATCTGCATAATATTTAGTTCTGTTTAAATTAACATTATAATAATCAAACGTTGATTTTACTCACTGATTAAATTTGCTTCTGTTTCGTTATTCTATTTCCATAATTTTCTCTCTCTTGGTTTCTCAAACGAACCAAACTAAGTGAGATTTCTATCCAATAATTTGAACTAGTACGATAAGGTTGTCGTCTCTCGGAATACATACTCAGATATATATGCGAAATTCTCATACTGTTTCTATCTTTTTTATTATAAAGTATAATCAAATTGCGTTTTTCTTCGTTTGTGAAGTTAATTTTGACTGGAAAGAGTGATTCACAACGATTGAAAATGTCATTTAAATGAAGCAGTTTGAAAAATCAATTCCTACTACTAATTCAGAATTTTGTTAAAACAAGAGTAACTTGTGACACATCGTTGAAAAGGCCAAAAAGGATCTTTTGCAAACTAGAGGAATCGAATATGGCGCCCATAAAGAAAAATAAACTTGAAGATGATCGTCAGTCGAAAATCTGAGAGCACCTTCATTTAGCGAAAAAAAAGGGCAGTGAAAATGTGTGAGTCGGTTTGAAATATTTCGTAAAATGAAGTCAGGAATATTCGAATATTTCGGGAAACGCTCGTAATATCAAAACTCCATAAATTGTGTTGGACACATAAATATGCAACTTTGCCCCAATTTAACCGATTCCGTTTTTTCTATAGTTTTCAAGATCACAATGGTAACATTCAAATTTGAAATACCCAGTAGACTCATTTTGAGGGTAGGGGTGGTTATTTAACATGAGGATTGGGGGTTTATTTTTTCCAATGGTACAAGTTTCAACACCGATATCGAAACACATTTTTTCCCTTATCAATATCTTTCACAGACATAGCCTCAGGCGGACAAGAGACTGATTCTGGAGTGGCGTAGCGCTCCGGCGTAACTTACCGTTTCTTTTCGGTACTGCATCATCTCTTTCAACAACAGGAAAACTTGAAAAACTTACATAATTGACGAATCACTTGGTGTATTCGATATACAGACCCTATCTGTTACGATTGGTATCACCAGACTATTCATCGGTCTCACTAAAGATCACTCCATGAAAAATAACTTTTGTTTCGAGAGTATTCATAAAGTTTTGAAAAAAAAAAATGACAAAAATCAATGACACAAAAACACTGTGTTATTTATTGAGACCATCAGTTTAATCTCCTTGTCTTTTTAAAACGACAATGTTTATTTGAATTATACAATTTTCACGGTTGCACGAAAAATATGTATACTACGGCCACGAAATGTTTTCGCGACCTCGAGATTATCTTGCCTCGGCCAGAGCGGCCTCGCCATTAATCTCCCTCTTGGAACGCAAAAAAGCATTTTTCAGTATACAAATCACTATTTCAGATCGTCAAAATCACAGTCCACTTTTGAAATATTTCACGATGTGTTTGGAACCTTGGGTGTGAAAGTTGAAACTTTACCTAGAGATCAATTACCCTAACACCAAACTGATATTTTTGCAATCGACGCGCGTTTCGCTAACAAGGTTAGCATCTTCAGGAGAAAAAATTGATATATTTGCTAGAAAACTAGAATTAACAGTTTTGTTTTTTTTTGTTATACAGTCTACATCCCGAATTATATGGCAATATGTTCAAACTAATACAAAAATGTAAATTTAGAAAGTTTTATAAAAATTCTATATTTGTCTGTTCAAAGTTCTTAATAGTATAGGTAATAATGTTCGATTGTAATGTCTGTGTTATATCAATGAATGATAAAATAACAAACTTTGTTCGCGATTGACGGTGACAAATTCTGAACTAGTAAATTTGAAAAAATGTATTTCTGACAATATGTATAGTCTTTTGACTACTAGGTGTGGTCAATTGTGATCTCATAAACGTCTTCAAGATAATAACAGCTAGTTTTATTTTTCAGGATCTGCTAGTGTTGCAAGGGGAATGACTCAATATCTGGACATGCTGTTGAATAACACATTAGAAAACACTTTTTCAGATATTGCCCCAATAAACATTCCATATTTATCCAAATATTTTGACTTCCTCTCGTTTGGAATCTCTATGCTGCTGTCAGGTAAAAAATACACCCCTTTATCGAATTTACCTTATATTTTTTGTTTTTTTCAGTTGCTTTGGCATTTGGTTTGAAAGAAAGTAGTTTAGTCAATAATATATTCACTGTTGTGAATATATTTGTGGTTCTATTTGTTATAGTAGCTGGATCTATAAAAGGTATGTCACGTGAATATTAACAAGTATTTATGATACCCTACACCTGATCATGCAAATCGAAAAAACTTGTCTTAAATATGTAGTTGAAATTGATTACCTCCGGACGAATTTGAGTTAAATTTATTTCTACTATCTACAAATGAATACTATATTTAAATTTCTCTTTTAAATCTAAAGGTTTTGTACATGCAATGGATGTAGCTGGATATTTTTTTAGAACCTCTTAGCTTTTGAATGAATTTGAAAATTATATGGAGCCTTTCAGACATCTGACAATATGTATATGAGCCGAGATAACATTCAGAAGGTTCTATAAAAATACTTCATAACAACTGCTGGTTGCATAATTTTATGAACTCTTCAGAGGGACAAAATCAGATCAATCATAATAAATTTGCCGGCACGAGCTAGGATTTGTGCTTTCAAAAATCTCAAATCTTATAAGAAAATGATTTATACGTATTCACCGATTTCAGCCGACACTGCTAACTGGAGTATACAACCCAACAGCACTACGAATTCAACAGTTATCGGCAAAGGTGGTTTTTTTCCTTTTGGTGTGGAAGGTATGATAAAGGGAGCTGCTACCTGTTTTTATGGGTTTGTTGGATTTGATTGCATTGCTACAACAGGGGAAGAAGTGAAGAACCCCAGAAAAGCTATACCCATTTCAATTATCTTATCGTTATTCATAGTGTTCCTGTCATATTTTGGTACATCCACAGTCGTTACTTTGATGGTGCCCTATTATCTTCAAGTAAGTTTTGTTTTATGAAAAAAATGCAGACATTTCAAATTTTTCTATTTCTATCAGAGCTGTATGGTATTTTTTTGTTTGGATACATAGTGGTTCCAGTTGGTCATCATTTATAATTCTCAATGCTTTGGACTTTCCTTAGAGTTTGTTCTATTTTAGTACGATATATTAAAGCATAAACGCTACTCCAACCCTTTCAACATTTGACTCATCATAAACACTTTTGAAAATGGAAGGACTGGAACTAGAATCCTTTTTAACTTGGTGGGACTGATGGTAATATTGATTAACATATTTGCTAAAAGCAGAAATCAGACAAAGACAGAATGGCCCGAAATTGTTCCCTATTATCAAAATATATTTTGCTTTAGACCTTCGAGAATTATGTGATTGAAAAATGAATTTTTCCAGTGACTGCCATACCTTTGTGGGCAGCAATCCGCAAGGGAAAGTAACTTCTATGTGGGTTGAGGAGAACGAAGAGCTAACCTTTTCACGTGCGTCCCCAAACATGGTTCAAATATCTAACTCGTGTCAGGCGTTCTCCCGTTCATAATTTACCGTCAACTAATTTTTCATGATGAAACCTGACAATACCAACTAAAATGTCCTAGATTTTTTATGACGATTGGTTTCATTGTTACAGTATTCCAAAATTAAAATTGTGATCGAAGGAAAATAGTTGTTGAACTTATATAGAGAGAAATCTAGATGTGCATTTGATTCTCAGCTAGTATATACAGTTTTATGTCTTGACAGTACATCACTCTGTGGCTCACAATCAATACCAGTCCAATTTGTTTGTAATGAATTGTCTTCACAATTACTTTTCATTCTCGTTCAGTTCCACACTGTTTACTTTTCAGAATGGGAATGCTACAATCCCTTATGCTTTCCAGTACGTTGGTTGGGATTGGGCCAAATGGATTGTGTCAATAGGAGGGATTTTTGGACTTTGTGCGAGGTAGGAATTCAGAAAATTATTTCTTTAAAAGCTGTCATTGCCCTGGAAAAATTTTATATTAATATTCAAGTAAATATTTTAATCTTTAAAAAAGAGTTTTTGGACTTTGTGAAAGGTAGATATTCAGAGAATTAATGTAATTAAAAGTGGTTTTGCCCTGAAGCAATTCCATTTTGAAACTCGATTTAATACTTTATGGCAATTATACATAGTATGAGGTTTTGATATCGTGTTGTTTCATAATTTCTTTGCTTACTCGCAGGAACTTTCAGCAGGATATGAGAGGCCTCTTCCCGCAGTACCATCATGACCGTTTTCATTTTCCTACCCGTTATTTTCCGCAGCCGTCTCAAACTGGTTGCCAAATTCCAACTGGGATGATTCGCCATCAAAAATTTAGAGTTTCAGGAAACCAGCACTCGAAGGAGTATTTTCATGCCGCTCTGGATTTCGGCATTTCTCCTTGATGTCCCCGCAGTTTTTGAAGTACTTCTTCAAATTTCCATTCAACAACTTAGAGATTTTTTAAAATTTCTTTTCAGCTACATTCAGTTTTCCCCCGAATACTATTTGAATTTCTTCTTTGGTTCCCGTACCTCCTCCGTACTTGGTTTGGAAGATTTCAAACAACCTCAGAAATATTTATCCATCCTCTTTCTGCTTCTGAATGAACATATCTCCGCTTCTTTCTTGCTTCGGGCCGATATTCCACAACGCACGGTCTTTGTTTCTGCGTGATCGAACGGTCTTTCTCCTCGCTGTCTTGCAAAGCCTCAAACATTTTTTCGATTTTATCCATCCCGTCGTGATCGTTACCCTCGTGTTGACCTTAGAACAACAAGGAATCGTCCGTCACTTATTTCACTTCAGACATCAAATGTTACGTTTTTCCTGCTGGTTCGGTACTCGGTATAAATGGTATTCGGTATAACGAAAACAAAACGAATTTATTGACTACACTAAATTACACAAAACAAAATATTTTGCAATTTCGCTTTGCAACACTGTCGATTATCTTTCGCACGGGAAGTGTTCGATATCGAGACTGACTCTCTGATTTTTCCCATTCGCTGTCACGCATCTCATTATATAGTTAGTGTTTGGTTGGCTGGGTCTACTCAGAAATTTCGAAATTGTTTTCCCAGAATTCACTAGGAAAAGGAGAGGTCGCAAACAAAGTAGGTTTATTTGCAATTTATTGGTCCTCGCAACAGTAAAATGGTCATTTGTTTCAGTGGAGTTCCTTCATTTCCATCCTTAGTAAAAATGTACTTGTAGTTTGAGAAATATATTTTTTTTCGGAAACATCTTTTATACTGATCCAAATATTTATGGAAAAAATGAAAATTGTATTTAACTAAGCTTTAAACCTTTGCGTTTTCAATGTCAGGTGGTGCACCGAGTTATACCAGAGAAAATATTCTGGAGTACCGTTATGATTCTATTTAAAATAGAAATTGTTGACTTGGTGTCAAAGATAAAATAGTGTCATCTTTGGCCTTCTTGAACTATTAGATCGAATAGGGGACTAGATTGTTATATCATCGTCATCATTATCTGGATAAAAAAATGATAATGAAATATGTATTTACCTCAAATCATAACTTGTTTTTATTCTAGCCTGTTTGGAGCAATGCTTCCACTTCCTAGAATTGTATATGCAATGGCAAGTGATAGTTTGGTATTCAAATTTCTTGGAATAGTCAGTCCAAGATTTCATACTCCAGTAATAGGGACTTTATTGGAAGGATTATTGACAGGTAAGGAGATTACAGACAATACTTGATTCTAAAATATATCTGTATGTATCACAAGTATTGACGTCTACTTTTAAATTTGCATTGTGGGTTTTTTGGGTTTTCCTACAGTTGAAATGGCGAATGCGCTACTGTAAAAATCAGTAAGACATCCCAGAGCGCTTCAGCTCCTAAGACAATTATCCGACCCTTGCTCGCCCACGGCTCTGCCTTCTGGGTGCAGTCGTAAGAGTGTTTGATAAAGGAAAAGTATAAATGAATGAATTATGTCTGGCCCAGAAATATCCAGATCAGTACTTATATTATTCATCGTACATACTTTATAGTGTTGTGATAGATTCCGAGGTGAGTATAACTAGTCTGTAGAGTAATTGAAATTGTGTGAGCCACCTTTCCGCGATAAACAGTCGCCAAAAGCGCTGATGTGTGTAAATACCTCTAATTGAGAGTACCAGAACAAAGGTCTTATTATGGTGTTACTGATATTGATGGATGCAACACATACTTTGACATTTTGATTTTTTTGGGGAATCACTAAGGATATGAAACCGTAGCCCTCATTTCGTTCGTGATTTATGGATCTTCAGAGGTCTGAAAAAGCTGTATATTATATATCCCACAAAAATATCAGTTTAGTGTTAGGATGATTTCGAATAACTATATTGACCAAGTTGAACAATAACTCATTTGATAACAGATGTTATCGTTATTTCAAAATACTATGATCATATGATAAACACGTATCAAAACATAAAATACGGTATGTCCGTAATACTACATCTCTCCCCCGGTAGGATAAATCCAAAATATCAATAACAATGTCTTTGTGGAGGTCATCTGCTTCTAGGAGAATTTATTATCGAAATAATATCTGGAATCGGTACAGGAGTTTGGGCAGGCTTCTCTGAAACAATTAATTCATTATTAGCTGAATTAGTAGATTGAGAAGTATTTTCGTAGAGTTGGAAGTCTCTGAATATGAGTCAGCTCTCCCCTGGGTCGAAGTATTCTCCTCGTCATAGAAATCGTCATCGCCGGCTTTAAAATCTCGATTTCTTCTCTCTCCTCCATGTAATGAGGTATAAGCAACATCCACCTGTCTCTGGATCGGCAAATAATTGAATTTCCTCATTTTTGGCTGGATGAGAATGTTGTTTTTATCACGTTTTCTCATTTGATCTGAGGGGGACCAGTTTGTTTCACTATTTTTCCAGCAGTCGAGCCTCTTCCGGTAGTATTGTTCACCCCAACACTTCGATATTTTTTTAATTCCTTGACACATGCTCTTCGTCATGATTATACTTCTGTTTGCGCTTCTCTTTGTCCAGTCTCGAAGAAATATCTGGTTTCAACTGATCAAAAATACCATGCAAATGTTTGTATATTATTTCTGTAGGAAAACAGAAAACTATGTAATCGTTCTTTCAACGAAATACTTCAATCACTTGCCCGCATTCGTTCCTTGAAAGTCTTCACTGCTCTTTTGGCTAATCTTTTCGTTTGAGGATGATATGGAGTCGTTTTTATATGTGTGTTCGAATTCAGTTTGCACAAAAACTTCGAATTTTTCAGATGTCAACTGGGGTCCATATTCGGATACAATTATTTTCGAATGAGCGGGTCTGCAGAAATTTCACGAAGAAACGATAAGGTAGTCGAGGAAGTAATGTTTTTCATAGGTAATATTTCCAATCATCTTGTGTAAGCATCAATTGCGATCAATCACATTCTCCTTTCAAATGGTCCAGCGAATTCAATATGAACACGAGACCATGGTCCCGGTGGGGTGCTCCACGGATCTAGGGGTGCTGTTCTTATGCTCTGCCTCGATTAAGTGAATAGTAATGTCTGTCGATGTCGACATTTGACCAGTAAACATGTAAACGAGCGATATATTGCATTGCTGTAATGCCAGGGTATCCATCATGCAATATGGCTGGAGTATCGTTCTCAAGATTTAGTTTCACCGTCTTTCGGGTTTCTCAGGACTACGGCCGTGTAGGGGGAAGTGAATTTCGAGTGAATGTGGGCTGGACATCAGCCTTCGTGGGCGAGCCCGATGTACTCCGTCAGAATTCGCGTTGCAGGAAGGGGGCTGGGACCCTTACGCTTACGAAAGGTTTCAACCTACTACTTGGCCAGTGGCTCGCCAATTTAGTGGTTCGGTAAATATACCTGTTAGGTACTGATTCCTACAATTTTGTGGTTGGCTTTTTGGATGGATCTGATGGAAATGCCAATAAATATATTTGTTCAGTGAACAATGTTTTCAAAATCAATCATTTAAGAAATAAGGTGTGATAAAATACAAACAGTGTGAAGATAGGTATACCTACCTACCTATATTTTTGAGCCATATGAATGAGACGAATGGATTATACCACGTTTAAAACAATGAATGATCATATACCTAAGTATACTACGAATAAAGGTGAATTTTCACTTCCAGACGAGTTTTGAATATTTTTTTTTTCACGGGCAGTTGGAACGGAAATACACTACTCAGTGTTCACAATATTATTCACCGACGTTTCCCCGATTGAGTTTCGTCTTCCTCGGGACTACAAAGATGAATAAGATTGTGAATATACACATATATAAAGTATTATTAGCCAAACTCCTTTGCAATACCACCCAGTGAGTGTAGTTACCCAATTATGTTCCAGAAAGTAGTGATGTCAGTACATTTGAAAATTTGTTTTCTTTTGTTTTGAAATTACGAAAACATGTACAAATAAAAGAATAGACTATAAAACGGTGAATAGACATATAGTCAGTCCGTTTATTTGGTAATTGAGACTGAAAAAATTGCCGGCTGAGTTATTATGACGATTCTACCTGTATGTTGTTTTAGGTTGCTGAATTCGAGAATCTAGTCATGGACTAAATTCGGATATGGCTTTCCCATGAAAATGGCGAAAACCATAAAATTTACTAGAGCAAAATTATTCCCCTTAAAAAAGCAATCTGAGAAGGGAAGGCCATCCACAGAGTATATCAGGCTTTGAAAAGCTCAAATAGGAATATTTTGTATAAGTTGGAAACTGGGGCCAATCTTTAGCGCCCTCTAGCGGCTAGACCAAGGAAGCTAGAGAGCTGGCTTTGATCTCATTTTTTTTAAAATTTTATCTGGTTTCTTTTTTGATAGTAGATTATACCAGAGGTGCTTTCCTTATGCTCTGCCTCGATTCTTGGCGTGATACACAAGCACTTAAGTAAATAGTGATGTCGATGACGACATTTGACCAATAAACATGTAAAGATTTAGTTTCACCGTCTTTCGAGTTTCTCAGGGGTACGGCCGCGTATGGGGGGAAGTGAATTTCGAGAAAAATGTTTCAATAGTAGATTATACCACGAGTCAATAATGATTATTATATTATATATTATTATATAGTTATTATTCTTGAGAAATTTTCACGAACCGAGCCGCGTCAGCTGTGATGGAGTAATATTCCGAGAGATTATAGTCAGTATTGCGAGTAATTGATTTACCATAATATTCAATTCGAGAAATTTTGTGATAGGACTATAAGAGGGAATAAAGTCATACTGCAGAAACCATGAGTCCATTGCCATTATCCCCTAAGGGAATAATATATGGCAATACACTGCAGAAACCATAAGTATAATACTCATTATATATTAGCCGTAAATAAAAGGAATAATTTTGCTCTAGGATGCGTCATTCTGGAGTTATGAGGTAAAAACTGAAACAACTTTCCAAATTCTATGTTTTTCGCCATATCCGAATTTAGCTGATAACTATATTTTTGGATTCAGCACCCCAAAAATATAGTACCGTCATAAAAACTTAGCCTGCATTTTTTTCTGGGTTCAAACCGATGTGGGTATTTTTGGAGATAACAGATTGTTTTTTTTTCAAAGTGTCGTTAATCCGCTTTTACCTGAGATTATTGGGTCTATGCGTTGTCTAAGATGTTTCTATGAATTTTATTGGAGTTAAAATCCATTTTCAAAGTAACACACTTATTTTCACTGGCAATATGAGCCATCTCTGAGAATAGTTTTTTTTACCTGACATTTTCCTTATCTATGAACTTTGCTAAATTGAAATCTAACTTTTATGTTTCAAATCGAAATGGAGAGTAGTCAACGAAGTTGTATTGGATTTTTCCTATTTGTCTCTGAATAATCATTTTTATGTTGTTTGAGTCTATTTTTCGGATAATGTTGTGTTTAACCTATGTGTAATCTATCACATTCCTGTTTTTCATTGTACCATGTGTCTTCAAGTAATTATATTTATCATATTATACCACATTCTTATATTTGTACACATTTCTGTGATTTCAATTTCTTCAAATTACAGTCAAGTACAGTCACCGGGTGGTATTGCACAGGAGTTTGTCTAATAATGCTTTATATATTTGAAAGCTTATTCATCATGTAGCTCTTAGGAGGATTTATATTTCGTTACTTATCCATCGAGCAATTCAATTTGTCAAAAAATAATTTTACGACAGAAAATTTTGGCAATAGTGAAGTTAGACCAAATTGATCGAAAGATTAACCGATCAGATTAACTCGTGTTTGTGGAAAAGTGAAAGAAAAAAAAACGAATCACTGCCTCAAATTTTGGCGAAATCTGCTGCCTTCAAAACAATACAAGCAGAAAGAGGCTTGTAGAAAAAAATTTATGTCCAAACCAGTGAATGTATCAGCCATATCATATGGAAAAAATAATTATTCAAAGGCAATTTTTGATCTGGAAAAGATTCGGAATTTTAGTTTACTTTCGATTCTCTGAAAAAGTTTTCACAAAGAAATTATTTATCTTGGGGTACTATGAAACACAAAAATAATGACATGACAGCTACAACAATAGGGGTTGCCCACTCCATTGGATCAATTGTCATGTTAACAGGCTCTACTATGTCTTCTACAACGAGATACCAATTCTGCAGATACCTGTTCCTGTAATGCCAAAGGTACAGGCCTTGCATGATGGGCTTCGAAAATAACATTAGGCTGCATATATGTATTTTGATCGTATTACCTTGGATGGAGCCAATTTTTCCACTGATTCTATTTGAACTGGGAGGTAGAGGAAGGTCGAATTTCAAACACTAATCTAAACCAAATAAAGGAAAATCGTTAGGTTTGGTGACATAAAGTGGTAACTGTTTTGGTCGATTAGAGCAAGCAGAGTCACAATCGGAACATCTGTATACGTAATTGAATTCTCAGATGGAAATAAATGCGGTTTTCCAATATGTTTCCATATTTTTTCTCCTAAAACTGAATGTGTCGCACCTGGATCATAGAACATTTCATATGCGAAACCATTGTTAGAAGTTGTAATCATTACCTTGTTAGCTGATTTCATATTAAGAATATTGGACGTATTTGTTGAATCAAAAGATTATTCGCTATTTGACTCATCGTCCAAATTTTCATTTCTGACACTAAGGGTGTTGGAATATCCTTTTTGTGTCGATTCGACTTGTTTGATTTTTGCGCGACCACATGTGAAACAAACTTTTGCAAAATGGTTTTTTGAGCCACATAATGAACAACATTTTCCCTTAGCTCGACCAGACTCCCCATTTTCATGACGACTTTCACCGCAATTCAAACAATAAATGTCTTTGTTTGAAAATATAACTTTTTAATTTTTTTCCCCCGCAAGAGTTACCTTTACTATCCTGTGGATACACTTTTGTTTCCTCTGGGTACTATGGTCTTGGTATGAAAATCATGTAGATTTATTGATATCGACAATCGCTTAGACTGCAAGTCGGCTTGTTCTAACAAGAGTACCTACTGTTGCTTCCACTTATGTTGAATTATTCGTCGGAGGCTGACGAATGGGTTCTTGTTGCCAAATTTGATTATTGATCCCTATAACTAACTGACCACACAATCTTTAATTGAGATCTGATCCAAATTCACAATTGCTCGCAACAGCACATAAATTGTTCAGAAAATGTGTGACAGATTCGTTGTCATTCCTGGACGTATGTGCGAATGTTACTCTCTGGGATAAAATATAACTCTTTTTACCATAATATTTATTCAAAACTCGGACTATTTTGTTGTATGACTTAGGGCCAGTTTTTCAATACAAGGATTGTTTTGAATTGATGTATTTGGACTGTATATATTGTGCTTTTGGATAATAATTAATTGAAATAGATTACTCTTCGTTCAAATTGTATTTATTTTACATCTATGTCACAATTCTCTCGTGACGCCTAACAATAACAACGTTTCCTTGGTTACGGAATTGGTTGCGAACTTATATACAGGATCTTCAGCCTTAACATGCCGCCCGCCTTGAAGTGTACTACTAAATAGTACATTCAACTTAGATATTTAAATAGTAAACTTTGTAACACGTCATAAATCATCAAACACTAATGAAGTCAAACTAAGTCTCTACAGGTAATACACAAATTTTTGAGACTGCTCGTTTAAGTTCCTTTCCACTCGACATTCGTATGCTGGCCACACGAATCACATTGTCTTCTCCAGGATGAAGTTGTGTAACTCTGCCAAGATTCCATTTGAGAGGAGGTAGATTATCATCTTTAACTAATACTAATTCACCGACCTTCAGTAGCTTCGTATGATTTTCTTTCCATTTTAAACGGGACTGCAGTTCAGAAATATATTCAACGTTCCATCTTTTCCAAAAAGACTGGATTGCTTGTTGTTGTAATTGGAATTTTGCTAATCTATTGGTGGGTATGTCCATATAATTGGGATCTGCTATTGACGCTAGACTTCTGCCGATGATAAAATGGGCCGGAGTTAAAGGAAAGGGATCCAATGGACTAGAGGATAGTGGAGTAAGGGGTCGGGAGTTCAAGATTCCTTCAATTTGTAATAAAATAGTGAGAAAATCTTCATAAGTGAGTTTTAGATTACCCACAACCCGCTTTATATGACCTTTTGCACTTTTTATACCTGCCTCCCATAAACCTCCAAAGTTAGGAGAGTGAGGCGGTATGAAATGCCAAGAGATTCCTTCTTCACTCATGTTTTGAGCAATTGTTTCAGAAGAACTATTTAGAAACTGATAAAAATCGGATAATTCTGAGTTAGCTCCGATGAAATTAGAACCGTTATCGGAAAAAATGCATTTGGGTTTGCCTCTTCTGGCCACGAATCGTTTCAAGGTGGCTAAGAATGCATCTGTTGATAAATCTGTTACTAAATCTAGATGAATTGCTTTTACTGACATACATATAAATAAACAAATATATGCCTTAATTAATTTAGCATTTCTTAATTTACGATCTTTTATTAAAATTGGCCCAGCATAATCGATTCCAACATTTTCAAAAACGAAAGTTTGTGACAGTCTACACTCGGGTAAATTTCCCATTATTGGTTGATTGGAAGTTGGTTTAACCTTGAAACAAGTAATGCAAGAATGCACTATCTTTTTTGCAATATTACGTCCAGACAAGGGCCAATAAGTTTCTCTAATGGATGCTAGCAATTGTTGAGGACCACAGTGCAGTAACTTTTCATGCTCAAACTTCATAATCATTCTTGTCAAAATGTGGCTTCCACTCAATATTATCGGATGTTTTTTGTCATATAGGAATTGCCTGGAGTTTTGAAGTCTACCACCTACCCTAATTAGTTTATTAGAATCCATAAATGGTTGTAATGAAAGTAGATGGCTCTTTTTTGGTATAACTTTGTCAATAGATAGGTTGGTATATTCTATTGGAAATGATTGTTGTTGAGACAATCTTATCAGTGACAAAAATGAATTATTCAATTCGGATACAGTCAATGCACCGAAATGACGAAATTTTGGTTTCAAGCTTGAATTGTTAAAAAACCTAAAACAATAAGCTATGACTCGTTTTAACCTTTTCAAAGTTGAAAATTTCTCAAAAATTGAAAAATCTAATTGGAACACCGTTGAACATATAGTTTTTTGTTCTGGCATTTCTTGTAATTTGCAATCAATAGTTGAATTAGGCCATTCTGTTTCATCAAGAATCAGCCATTTAGGGCCGTACCACCATAACTGAGAGTTGCGAATATTATTTGAATCAATACCGCGAGTTAATAGGTCTGCAGGATTATCTTTTGAACGTATATGTCGCCAATCTTTTGGTTCCGTCAAAGTTTGAATATTACCTACTCGATTTGCTACAAATGACTTCCAAATTTTTGCAGGAGCTTTTATCCAGCCCAGAGTAATTGTTGAATCGCTCCAAAAATATCTACGAGTTATAGATAAAGGAATTGCCTTTAATACTGTATGACTCAAAGATGCTAGTAGATTGGCGGCACATAACTCTAATCTTGGTAATGTAATTTGTTTAATAGGAGCAACTCTAGTTTTTGCAGTTAATAAATGTGAAAAAAGCTTACCATCATTATCTTTACATCTCAAATAAATGCACGCACCATACGCACTCTCTGACGAATCTGAAAAGCCGTGAAGTTCTATAGCTATAGTACCTTCTGATAGTACAAATCTGGGAATCTTCAATTCATTGAGTACTTGCAAATCATTTTTGAACATAACCCAATTGCTATAAATATTTTGGGGAACTGCCTCGTCCCATGTGATGCCTGACTGCCACAAATTTTGTAGAATAATTTTTGATCTTATTGTTATAGGTGATAGTAAACCTAATGGGTCAAAAATCTGGGAAGATACAGATAAAATTACCCGTTTTGTGACAATATCTGAAGAAGCTAAGTTTATGCTGAACTGAATGGTATCTTTATGGGAGTTCCAGAAAACACCAAGCGTTTTATTGCTCTGATCATTCTTCAAATATAAGTTGCTTACTTTAGAATCATTATCTTTTTCAAAAGTTTCGAATAAATCGGGATTATTAGTCAACCATTTTCTCAAATTGAAACCTGCTGATTGTAAAATATGAGTAACGTCTTTGCGAATAGTCGAAAGCTCATCTAAGGTATTACAACCCGTTAATAAATCGTCCATATAAAAATCTTTTCTGATAACCTCAGCAGCCCTAGGAAAGGCTAGTTCGTACTCATTTGCTAATTGCACTAGACATCGAGTAGCTAAAAATGGGGCGGAGGTTGTCCCGTATGTGACTGTATTTAATTGATAACAATTCAGCTGTAAAGTTGGACATTCTCTCCATAGTATTCTCTGGAGAGATCGTTGTTCCTTGTCAATTAAAATTTGCCGATACATTTTGGCAATATCAGCACTTAAAACAAATTGATGACATCGAAATCTTAACAAAATTGAAAATATATCAGATTGTACGGTGGGTCCCGTATATTGCGCATCGTTTAATGAAATACCACTACTAGTTTTTGCACTGGCATCAAAAACTACACGGCATTTCGTAGTTATAGAACACTCTTTAATCACTGCATGATGTGGTAAATAACATATTAAATTTTCCGTGACTATGCTTTCATCTATTTTTGTCATATGATCGAGCCTTTCATACTCTTGCATAAACTCAATATATTCTTTTTTCAAATCATAGTTATTATTTAATTTTCTTTCTAGGGAATGAAATCTTTTGAGGGCATTTTCTCGAGAATCACCTAAATAATCGACCTTTTCATTAAACGGCATTTTAACGATAAATCTACCATCCAAATCGCGATGAATATTGTTTATAAAATCCTCTTCACATAATTTTTCTGTATAATTTAAGACGCATGAAGAATCGAAATTCTCTAATTGCCAAAATTTACTTAGTTGCTCACTTATCGTTTTTTCAAAATTTTCATCCTGTGCTATAGAATGACATGATATAGACATACGTGAATTAGACTCCAATATATTCCCAGAAACTATCCAACCTAACAATGTTTTTTGCAATACTGGCATATTTCTTCCTAATCGAATTTGTCCCACAGAAACTAATTGCCAAAAAACATCACAGCCTAGCAAGACATCGATTTCTCTACTTTTGTAAAATTCTTTATCGGCAAGTTGAATATTAGGCGGAATTTTGAATATTGATTTATCTATAGTGACAATTGGTAAACTCTCAGTAATTTTATTCAATATTAAAAAAGATAGCTCTGCTTTGAAATTTGAATGCAATGAAACTATTTCAGCAGTAACTTTATTTTTTATTGTTGATATTGTTTTACCTACACCTTTGATAGCTAAATTGAAATCGATTTTATTTAACTTTAATTTATCACATAAGGATTCAGTTATAAAATTACTCTGCGAGCCATTATCTAGTAAGGCTCGTGCAGTATGAAATTCACCAAACCTATCTTTTATTTCTAGCATAGCTGTGGCAAGAATAATTTGTGAAGGTATAGCTGAATCAATGACATGAGATGTTACAGTTTGCTGTGGCTCATTATTGTTAACAGTATCATTTCTGTTATTGCTCTGAGGAGACTGTATTTGTTTGCGCTCAATATGTATCAATGTTTTGTGTTTTCGTGAACATTTTTTGCACCCGGAATAAGTACAATTCTTTGATAAATGGCCTGGCCTCAAACAATTTATGCATAATTTTTTATTGAATAATTGTTGACTACGCTCATGAACTGGAAACTTCAAAAGTTCTTCACACTCAAACACTACATGTTCATTTTTACAAAAATAGCATTTTGGTTTATTTATAGAGACATGAGAAGATGAAAAACCTTTATTGTGTCTTTTTCCGACATTTTTTGAATTTAGTTTTACTTTGTCATTATTTTGATCCCCCTTGTATTCAAGTTTCTTCAGTAAACTCATCCTGCACATTAAAAATTTTTCCATGCCTTCCATAGTCGGTTTATTTCCAGAAATTTTGAAAGATTCCCATTCTTCTTGTGTATTCATATCAAATTTTGTTGTTAAAATATAGATCAATATTGTATCTACTGATGGTTCTCCAAAACCTTGTAAAGCCCTAAGATTTTTATTGGTATTCATATATAGATTCCTCAGATCGATATGGCACTCTTTGTCCATTGGTGGTTGCTCAAAAATTGCCTTTACATGATTGAAAATCATTAAATTATTGTTCTCGTAATATTGACAAAGTAAATTCCAAGCTACTGTATAATTTGCATCTGTTTTTTGAATACCCTTTAACAACTCTTCTGCTTCACCTTGTAAAGAAGATTGCAGATAATGAAATTTATCAGTATTACTCAAATGAGTCTTATTGTGTATCATATCAATAAAGGCATCACGAAACTCTAACCAATTATCTATGACACCATCAAAAATAGGCAACCTAATAGTGGGAAATCTAATATCGTATGTAGTTTTGTGAACCTATGGTTGTACTGAATTTTCCTGAAATCGATTATTACCGACCAAATTGGAAACTATTATTGGATCTGGTAAGATTTCATGCTTGGCGGGATCATCACTAGCAGAGGCTACTGTAGGTAAATTGTTCATTTGATTACTACTTGTGGATTGTCTAGTAGGGCTTGAGATGTCAGAACGAGTGATTGAATTTGAATTTACTTCTAGTATTTTTCTCAGTTTGCCAATATTATCATAATAATTGTTCTCGAATTCTTCTCTTTCATCTTCTTCTAATAATAGCAAGTCTGAATTGTCCATAAGTGAAATTTCAATCTCATTCTGAACGGTCTCAAACTCTTCTAAAATAGGTTCTAGTTTCTCTAATTTGAGAGCTATAGTATTTGTAATAGAAATATCTTTTAGTATAAAATTATCATCAAATTCTAGAGCATCAATGAACCTTTTAGCTCGAGTTATTTTACTTTTGAATTGTCCTCTTTTAAATTTCAGTAATTTTAATTGCTCTTCCATAGTTAATGGTTGCGAAAAAACGAGTGAAAGTATATATGATGATTCGCAAAAATTGTGTTTGTTCGAATTGCTGAATTAATTGACTGTAAATGGTTTTTCAATTGAAGGAATCTAATGAATTGGAAAGGACTTACAGGAATCGTGATAGGGATGAGGTTATATTAGCATCGGCGATTGAAATTCTTGAATTACACCATCCAATTGCTGATTGACATCCGGGATCGATGGACCATGTTTTGAATTGATGTATTTGGACTGTATATATTGTGCTTTTGGATAATAATTAATTGAAATAGATTACTCTTCGTTCAAATTGTATTTATTTTACATCTATGTCACAATTCTCTCGTGACGCCTAACACTAACAACGTTTCCTTGGTTACGGAATTGGTTGCGAACTTATATACAGGATCTTCAGCCTTAACAAGGATAAATAAGTTATGTGTCAGATAGATGACAGAAATGAGAGGGTGCGCGTGAGTAATGTTTGACAGTGATAAGGATGGAAACTGTTGGTTATTTTTATCTGTTAGATATCTGGCATTGAAAAACCGGTCCTAAGTCTTCAGATTGTCAGGTGTGAAATGGCCAACTGAAACTTTGAAAGGATCTGGACCTACCTTGCCCAGAAGTAAATTTCTTCGTTTACCTTTACTGTCTTCATCCTCACCATTCAAGCCATGAATTTCCAATTCCATGCTGAATATTTGCAAATATTATTCCCATCCTTCTTTTTCTGGAGTAAAACTGGGAATGCCGATAATACTTGTTCGTATTATTGTTCGTTTGTCCTTCTTGAGACATGTTCACGTTTTCCGCCTTATGTGAATAGATAATTCTCATTATCTGGAACCTTTTTTCTCGTCGCCAGTTAATATGGTATGGTTGTTGAAATATGACTGATACAGTTTGCGTTCATTCGAATAATTATATCGACTAAGTTGGACAATAACTCATTAGACAATAGATGTCATCGATATTTCAAAATACTATTGATCACATGATAAACATGTATCAAAACATAACAAAAATACGGGAGGTCTATGATACTATACCGCTCGTCTTGTAATGGACGAGTTACTTGGCCTGTTGGGCCATATGAACACGAAATACTGGGCTACTTAGATGAGTTGGCCATTAATTTTCATCGCCGGAAGGCGCTAACTCTGTTAGAGAAACGCGCGTCTAGTGCGAGTGATATCAGTTTGATGTTAAGGGGGGTAATTGATCTCAAAAAAGTTTTCGTTTTTTGTCATCCTAACCTAAGACAAATTTAGCAATATAACAAGGGGACACCTGAAGACTAACAGATGAGGAGAGATTTCAAATAAGTCCTTCTAAATCTGTAGCACTCGATTTCTCGAGGAGAAACAAGTTAGAGGGGCTTCGCCCACTTAAACTCTGAGGTAAAGAAATCTATCTGTTCTGTGAGGTTGAATATTTTGGAGTGATATCGGATTCAAGATTAACGTGGGACCAACATAAGGACAGAATAAAAAGAAAGACAGGGACAAGTTTTACGGCCTGTACAGAATGGAAGCAAAAAACATGCTAAAAGATGAAGGAATAATTAATAATTCAATTACATTCATCAATGGAATGTAATTCGATCTTATTCGCTTGAAAGCCAATCATATTATTTTTTCAATATAACGCCATCACCCCAAAACAGGCAGGTTCGGGATAAAAATTTTTTTTTTCGATTCGTTAACCATTTCTGATGAATTTGATGTGAGAAATGAAAAAAATTTGCTGCTTTTTCTTATGTATAAAGGTTGTCCTGTATTTTGAGGCTCATGTTTCCATTCCAAAATTGATAGGTCGAATATGAAAAGTTTTTTTTTTCGATTTGATCGGAAGTTTCATTACGTATAACGAACGTAGCGGAAGCCCACTCGTTCGAGTAAGTTGCACAAAATGTGAATTCGTAATGCGTTTCATACGAGTTCCTTAAATACTTTTCAATGTAGAATCCAGGTGAATTTCAGTCCCCTAGATTGAAGGCACCACTCCTAACCGAATATTAACATCGACGAGTGTCGGCAACCGTCTCATAAGCTTGTTATTATTGAATATATAATTGCATCGTCTGGGACCTGGTACAGGTCATGACTACAATATACCTTACGCATATGTAATACTTTGTATCATATTTCGATGACCGTAAAGCCATTCCTAATTTTCGATTCAAGTATTATAGGACTCATTAAAGTGGTCGTTACACCAAGAATAATGTATGTTTATCTAAATTTGTATCTGAACCAGTCAGAACATCTATCTAGCTAGCTTCGTCCCACATGAATCACGTTTTAATATCGTGTTCCTGTTTATATTTGTATTTGGTGAGGATGAAATATTTCATATTTGAAAATCTTTTAGGTTTGATGGCTGCTCTATTTGACCTTGAGCAGCTCGTTAATATGATGTCAATTGGTACTCTACTGGCTTATACAATAGTAGCAGCATGTGTTTTACGCTTACGGTAAGCTAAATTTGAACGTATTATTTATCTGCTAGTGCCATTTTCGTGATAGTGTGTTAATTTTTCACCAGATATTCTGATGAACAAGTGAGAGTATACCGTCCTGTGCAGACTACATCAGATTCTGATGATAGCGATATGTAAGTGTACGTTCACTGCAAATCCTTTTTTATGTTTATGGAATTCGTGGAAACTCTGGTAGATTTATTTGAATTTTATATTACCCTCACAATGTATACTGCGCCGTCGCCATTTAAAACAGATGCTGCACAGCGGTATCATAGAAACACTGCGTCGCATTTCACCTACCGATGTTGTGTGACGATCTTATCGGTACATCGTGCTATAATGCCAATGCAATATTGCAAAGTGACGTTATTGGTTTTAGGTGAATTTATGCAACATTAAATTCCGAATTTACTTTGAAAGAAACTGATTTTCATTTCTTCACTCTAACGGTTGCACTCAGGGAGCAGAGCCTTGTGCGGGCAAGGGACTTCTGATCTTGGGGGTCTAAGTGTTCTGGAGAGTCTTACTGAAAATACGGTAGCGCATTTGCTATTCCAACTGTAGGGAAACCCAGATGATCCACCCAAGATTGTTACTTAGACAACTAACTATTTCCTCTCACACCGAGTCAGCGTGAAAATTTATATCATGACTGCGGATTAAACTGGCAGTAAGAAATCCGAATCAAATATAAGTTGGCTAAAGCATATTACTCAGTGGATCATCTCTCATGGTGATTGTGAAGTTAATGTTGCATAAATCCACCGTTACTCATTATATTACATTAAATAGGGGTATTGAAATGAAAAAAATCATCGAAATATATTGATACCGATATATTTCCCCAGCTCCAGATCTTTCAGAAGAAATCACCTTTCTGCAAAACATTTTCTTAAAGAATTAATTTTTGTCCGTACCTTTTTCTTAGTCACATTTGCCTCAACCTCACTCAATTTTCGCCTTAGGATTTCGTATGCAGCTGTTTTATTTTGTACCTGCAAAAACATCGTTCATCTCAAAATCGAACGACACGTTCAGACTTGCAATTAAAAAGACTGTACGCAATCTGGGCTGACCGATTTACTGTAAGCCCAACTTTTAACTTCATTCAAGCCACGTCTTTTTCTACACACGCTCATGCAAGTCGTCCGACTTAGCTTGTACAAGCCAAGTCGGCCGACTTGTGTGTGTAGCAGGCTTTAGATTAGTCGTTCGACTTGAACAGATTAGTCAGTTCGCCGATTTATAAATTTGTTTACTGTTAAGAAAATACATGATTTACGTTCTTTTTTATTAAATTTATATAAAACCTCCAGACTTTCTAGAGGATAGACATGCATATATTCGTTCAGGCATGATAATTCTAGACGAACCCCTTTTTTTTTGCTAAAAGGAATAATCAACTAATATACAGTTGCCTGTAAGATTTTCACATATTAGGGTTTACTAGATCGATCTAAGGAGTAGGCAGATTGAGACCTTAGAAAGAACTCGTGACGAGACCTGGGGAGTAGGCAGATTGAGGCCCCGGCGTCAAGTCACAAACCCTTGCCCCCTGTGACAAGACCTGAGGAGTAGGCAGATTGAGACCTCAGCGTGAAGTCACATTCACCTCTTGAAAATGGCTCCAAAATCGGAGCCGAAACGTCTAGAACAAAACTCCAGACGCGGTTCAACCCGAACTCAACAACAACACACAACTGACCGCGGAAACCTATCCGAACACACATATATATATATATATATATATATATATATATATATATATATATATATATATATATATATATATATATATATATCAAATCTTCTTTCGAACAATCTGTTCAGGCCAGTCTCAAATTACCTACACAGTAGGTTTCGGCTGGCACCCGTCAGAAAACAACTACTCCCCTGGCTAATACCACGAAGGGCATTGAATTATATCCGACCAGGTGCCAGTGCAGGTTTCTTCACAGAAGTAAATCCTGCATTTGCTTTCGTCGATACAAATGAAGGAATTGATTTTCAATTATAGGGACGGACACACTTGCAGACCGGTTTCGGGCTATTTGGCCACTCGTCAGTGCAAGGCAGTGCCATCATCAACATAAAGTCGATGATTTCCCATAATTAAAAATCAAACTCCTACACGAGTATCAAGCCCCGGCCAAAGCTGATGCGAACAACGAAGTTGTTACGCCATCTACCAATGGACGAGGTATTCCAAAAGCAAACCGAATATGCCCATTCCTCCTGCGAGGAAAATGTAAAAACACTTGACATAGTCAGTGGGCATACTTGAAGACTGGCGTTAAATCAAATCTTCTTTCGAACAATCTGTTCAGGCCAGTCTCAAATTACCTACACAGTAGGTTTCGGCTGGCACCCGTCAGAAAACAACTACTCCCCTGGCTAATACCACGAAGGGCATTGAATTATATCCGACCAGGTGCCAGTGCAGGTTTCTTCACAGAAGTAAATCCTGCATTTGCTTTCGTCGATACAAATGAAGGAATTGATTTTCAATTATAGGGACGGACACACTTGCAGACCGGTTTCGGGCTATTTGGCCACTCGTCAGTGCAAGGCAGTGCCATCATCAACATATAGTCGATGATTTCCCATAATTAAAAATCAAACTCCTACACGAGTATCAAGCCCCGGCCAAAGCTGATGCGAACAACGAAGTTGTTACGCCATCTACCAATGGACGAGGTATTCCAAAAGCAAACCGAATATGCCCATTCCTCCTGCGAGGAAAATGTAAAAACACTTGACATAGTCAGTGGGTATACTTGAAAACTGGCGTTAAATCAAATCTTCTTTCGAACAATCTGTTCAGGCCAGTCTCAAATTACCTACACAGTAGGTTTCGGCTGGCACCCGTCAGAAAACAACTACTCCCCTGGCTAATACCACGAAGGGCATTGAATTATATCCGACCAGGTGCCAGTGCAGGTTTCTTCACAGAAGTAAATCCTGCATTTGCTTTCGTCGATACAAATGAAGGAATTGATTTTCAATTATAGGGACGGACACACTTGCAGACCGGTTTCGGGCTATTTGGCCACTCGTCAGTGCAAGGCAGTGCCATCATCAACATATAGTCGATGATTTCCCATAATTAAAAATCAAACTCCTACACGAGTATCAAGCCCTCGTGTAGGAGTTTGATTTTTAATTATGGGAAATCATCGACTATATGTTGATGATGGCACTGCCTTGCACTGACGAGTGGCCAAATAGCCCGAAACCGGTCTGCAAGTGTGTCCGTCCCTATAATTGAAAATCAATTCCTTCATTTGTATCGACGAAAGCAAATGCAGGATTTACTTCTGTGAAGAAACCTGCACTGGCACCTGGTCGGATATAATTCAATGCCCTTCGTGGTATTAGCCAGGGGAGTAGTTGTTTTCTGACGGGTGCCAGCCGAAACCTACTGTGTAGGTAATTTGAGACTGGCCTGAACAGATTGTTCGAAAGAAGATTTGATTTAACGCCAGTCTTCAAGTATGCCCACTGACTATGTCAAGTGTTTTTACATTTTCCTCGCAGGAGGAATGGGCATATTCGGTTTGCTTTTGGAATACCTCGTCCATTGGTAGATGGCGTAACAACTTCGTTGTTCGCATCAGCTTTGGCCGGGGCTTGATACTCGTGTAGGAGTTTGATTTTTAATTATGGGAAATCATCGACTTTATGTTGATGATGGCACTGCCTTGCACTGACGAGTGGCCAAATAGCCCGAAACCGGTCTGCAAGTGTGTCCGTCCCTATAATTGAAAATCAATTCCTTCATTTGTATCGACGAAAGCAAATGCAGGATTTACTTCTGTGAAGAAACCTGCACTGGCACCTGGTCGGATATAATTCAATGCCCTTCGTGGTATTAGCCAGGGGAGTAGTTGTTTTCTGACGGGTGCCAGCCGAAACCTACTGTGTAGGTAATTTGAGACTGGCCTGAACAGATTGTTCGAAAGAAGATTTGATTTAACGCCAGTTTTCAAGTATGCCCACTGACTATGTCAAGTGTTTTTACATTTTCCTCGCAGGAGGAATGGGCATATTCGGTTTGCTTTTGGAATACCTCGTCCATTGGTAGATGGCGTAATAACTTCGTTGTTCGCATCAGCTTTGGCCGGGGCTTGATACTCGTGTAGGAGTTTGATTTTTAATTATGGGAAATCATCGACTATATGTTGATGATGGCACTGCCTTGCACTGACGAGTGGCCAAATAGCCCGAAACCGGTCTGCAAGTGTGTCCGTCCCTATAATTGAAAATCAATTCCTTCATTTGTATCGACGAAAGCAAATGCAGGATTTACTTCTGTGAAGAAACCTGCACTGGCACCTGGTCGGATATAATTCAATGCCCTTCGTGGTATTAGCCAGGGGAGTAGTTGTTTTCTGACGGGTGCCAGCCGAAACCTACTGTGTAGGTAATTTGAGACTGGCCTGAACAGATTGTTCGAAAGAAGATTTGATTTAACGCCAGTTTTCAAGTATACCCACTGACTATGTCAAGTGTTTTTATATATATATATATTATTTGTTTAATATGGACTTTCATCAAGTAACGGCCACTTCCATTCAAAACGAATAATGAAATCTAAATCCACGGTGAAACAATCG
>JAVJAQ010005335.1:0-16504 GCA_032362365.1 Zygogramma bicolorata | reverse complement strand
ACCACCCCCAAGGCTCACAAACCGATACCTTAACGCAAACTCCCACCATCATCCGGCACAAACCAATTCCGTTGTGAATTCCCTCATCCACAGATCCATTAACCTCACAGACTTCCATAACAAACCACAGGAACTAGCCCAACTCAAATCAGCCCTTCTTCAAAATGGATTCACAGACCATCAAATTGACAGATCCATCCGCCGCCATCAAACTTCTCATTCCATTCCCAGAGACCCAACAGACAACAACGTTCCCCACAAAGCTTTTCTTCCCTACATTAAAGGTGTTACTGACAAAATCAGCAGAATTCTCAAAAAACAGGACATAAAAACGATATTTACAGCCAGCAATAAAATCTCCACATTCCTCCGCTCCCCCAAGGATAAAATTGTCAACGAATCACAGGATATATATGAAATACCATGTTCTGATTGCCATAGAACATATGTAGGCCAGACCAAGAGACGTGTGACAAGTAGAGTATACGAACATCAACTTGCTGTACGAAAATCAGACCCATCTTCAGCTCTGTCCAAACATCATCAAGAGACAGGACACAATATAGACTTTGCGAACACTAAGACCATCGCCACAGCAAAAACACTACAAGCTCGTATAATTCGCGAGGCCATCGAAGTCGAAAAGCGACCTTCCTGCTTAAATAAGCGTGACGACGGCCAGAGACTTCCAACTGCATGGAAACCCCTAATTTCCAGATGCCCAGTCCCCACCAAGACATCCGACGGCCCTTTAGTAGCACCCGCTGCTATAAATACTACCCAACATCCCTCAATACCTCAGTTCGATCTAAGGAGTAGGCAGATTGAGACCTCAGAAAGAACTCGTGACGAGACCTGGGGAGTAGGCAGATTGAGACCCCGGCGTCAAGTCACAAACCCTTGCCCCCTGTGACAACACCTGAGGAGTAGGCAGATTGAGACCTCAGCGTGAAGTCACATTTACCTCTTGAAATGGCCATCAGGCAGTTTATAATTCCCTCTTGAGAAGCACAATTTTCCTTAGTGTGGTCCACAAGCATTTTTAGCTCACGTGATGAGTTGATCTCAGACTCTACCAGAATGACAAGGTCTACATAAAAGAGGAGCAACGGTGTTCACAGCTGATTCGGGTTTTGAGATTTCTTGAGAGGTTACTATATCTTTATTCTCGGTCAATTCAAATGATTTTTTTTGGTTTGTTACCAATTCTATCAAACCTCCAGCATGTTGTATTCGTGAAAACACAATGTAAATAATCAATATAAATCATAACGAATACATAATGAGGTAATTTACTAAAATAACTGAGTTGCTCATTTCTCAGAACCAATTCTTTAGTGTTCAACTGATTGAAGTCACTGACTTTTTCAAGCTCGTGATAATGATATGGGTGTCATTGCATTCAGTGGAAGCAAATTAGTTTTTTGGAAGGATCGTCCAGAAAATTCTGATTTATATCGACTTACGGCTTAAAAGTTACTTATTGTGTATTGTGTATCTTTCTTCAAAGAGATCAATGGAGGAAAATAATCAATAAAACCGTCTATTTGTTCTTTCTTCTTTGTTATGGTCTTCACTTGAAATTACGGGTTGTTCATTTCCTAACTCATACAAATCTTCATAGTTAACCTACCCGAGGACATTTCATTGAACTCACGCGGATTGCATTCCTCTGTTCGAAAATGGGCTCAGCGATTCTTGGAGATGGATACAGATTTGTATATCTCAAGCTTAGCACATTCTTCTGTCTTCTGTTCAGTAACTCTAACGGCTGTCAGTTTTCGATGTTTGTATTTTGAATTTCTGATTCCATGCATTGTTTCTGCTTTGCTTTCTGAAGTTTCGAGAAATGTTACCCCTTACACGGTCTCTTTATCATTTTTGATGCACATGATAGACCACATCTTCAATAATTTTTTCGATGTTGTCTTTCTTTTTCGAATATGCCTTGATACCCCCGTTGTTTAATCAAGCTTTGTGGGCTTTTTGTGGCGCAGGTTGAATTAACGATGTATTTTCCAACGGAATTCGCCATTTTTGGAAATATCTGGTTAATATTATCGTTTTTACGTCCCTTCGGAAGACCCTTCGAAGAATCGAGCTAACTTCAGAAATTCGACACGCGAATATTCCTGACGTAGAGGTCGCTGAACTGTGAAATTTCGAGACGTGCATGGAATCCCTAGATATATCTATCAGACTATATAAGAAGGTGTTTCATCGGCAGAGCGTTGAATGGTCAAGAAGTCTGAGAGGTTTTTAAGGGATTCATAAGTCGGTGTAGTAGTTGTATTTTAAAGTGAAGTAAATAAAAGAAGTTTAGTGTTGTTTGAAGTTGGATTTTAATAAGCGAACCCAGCAAAAACGTAACATTATCATGGCTGATGAAGAAGTTTAGTGTTGTTTGAAGTTGGATTTTAATAAGCGAACCCAGCAAAAACGTAACATTATCATGGCTGATGGAAGACTCCAACGGAAACCCTTTCATTGCATTCCTCTGTTCGAATATGAGCACATGAGTAATTTTCGAAAACATTGTTTCAGACAAAACGTCGCATTCGTGATATTTCATTGGGTGCCGAAGCGATCTGGAGCGTCTTACCGATTTTCACTTTAACGCTTTATTTGCTATTTCAACTGTGGGGAAACCCAGAAAAACCCACAGTGCTAACGGGTCGGTGTGTATATCCAATCCAGATACCCCACCCACCAGGATTGGCATCTAGGCAACTACCAATTGCTTATCGCACCAAGTCGGTCAGAAAAATTCTGTCCCGATTGCAGTTCGAACCAGCAGTGAAATATTCTGTTCTGAAAGGCTTGGTGTAATTCTGAAGTTATTGAGTGTTGTTGATCGTCGGATTCCAAACGTCTGATTCGAAATTACGGCCCTGATGATAGTGGGTTTTCTAGGAGTACTTCATGTCTAGAGATTAAATCCTGCAGGTCTTCAGCAACCGTTTTCGTCTCCCGGTTGGGTATAGCTACAGGTTTAGGTTCAGGCCATTTCGAGAAGTAGTCCATAACGACCATCTGATACTTATATACATAAGTTATCTAGGGAAATGGCCCTAGTGTATCTACTGCGATCCTTCCGAAGGGATACCCTGAGAGGTACTGCTACAACTTTACCCTGAGTCTTATGGGACCCTTCTGGAAGGAGCACATGTCGCAACGCTCGACCCATTCCTCCACATGCTGGTGGTAGTTTACCCATTATTACCTCTCGTGTACTTCTTCCAATGTTCTGTTCACCCAAAATACGGCTGTCGTGGATCTCTTCGAGCACCTCTGATACGTTTACTCTAGGAAAATCGTTTGATAATGGGCCAGTTTTTCATCAGAGCTTCCTTATTTTACAGTGATTAGTCATATCGGAAACTCAGCGAGTCTTCTTGAAGCCAGTAGGCTTCATCTGGTTGGCTATGTTTTGCGATCTCCTGGCATTGAAATCTTGCTCAGTTGTGGATCCACTCCCGGATTATCTTTATGTCTGGGTCTTGTCTCTGTGCGTTCCTCACCGTATCCTTGTCTGGTTATTTTCTTCGTAGTTTGTAGCCGTCGTGACTTGTTGCAGCATTTCTATATCGGCGGAATCATCTTGACGCCTTTGGCGATTTTGGGCAAACATTTATCGTCGTGCTTGGGCCATCCATCTGTCGTCTCCTGGCGCTGGCAAAACTTTAGCCCCTCTCTAGGCAGGAGAGACCATGTCTGCGTTTCCATGGCTTCTTCTTTTGCGATGACTTTTCTCTAAATTGTGTGTGTGCAGTTTTTTAGCCATAGTGCGAGCTGTTAGTATCTTCTTTGCCGCCTTTCACCTGGGATAGAGCGACTCCTTAGACATACTGGGAAACATCTGTGTCAAGAATGAAAAGACCGTTGGAGAGCATAATTCTACATTGTCAATGTTTCTGTTGAAACCCATTTTTTGAGTTTTCTCTCTCTGTTCATAGGGCAAATTGGTATATTTATCCCGTAAATACGGGGTAAATGCAAAATTACGAAAAAGAAAAAATTGACTGACTATTTTGTCAGTTACACGTTGAATTCTTTGTGACTTCATAGATTGAACTAGAAAAAATGTAAAAAATATCTTATATTGCGCCTTGGTGACGTTTCAACAAAAAATATATTCATAGCATTACAATAATTGAAGTGTGAAAGAACCAAGGTATCAATATAATTTTCAGATTTGCACTCAAAATTTGTTTGAGCTACATCAATCTGAGCTGACAGAATACTTTTTCAATGCAGATAAATCGTAATGATCTGTGCGAAGGAACGGATTTAAAAATATAAAAAAGTTTGTTGCAAGAACTTAATTCCTCTAAACATCAGAGCAGTCAACGCTAATCCCGAACATGAAAATTGTATTTCGCGACTTCACCCCGTGGCGGAAATGTTTCGAATAACTTCCGCTTTCAGCGGTAATTCTCCATCTGCAAGGGATATTAAACTGGCGTTAGTTTTTTTTACTAATCTTTCATTCCCGAAGGACCCGTCAAGATGAGGTATTCTTGAATGAGGTAAATACATATTTATTTTTTCGCTATTACTTGAATCGCACCTGATTGAAGAACACTTTTTAGTCGAAAGATCGAATATTTCAACATATAGAGTTTTATTTTATTCGTTCGTTTCCTGATAATGATTTATTAACAAAACATTCCATTATTGAATCTTTTATACCAACAAGTTGATCGAAATACAAATATTTATAACATCGTATAAAGAGCCATCTTGAGATTTGTTTGGAATCAAAACGAGTAATTCGAATAATTAAAGTTTGAAGAAGGGTTCTTCGGATAATGATCTATTGCAAAACACAGAACAACTAACGGCAATCACTACCTATATAATTCTTCGTTTGATGAGATACGATAATTAATCCACTAATAGTCTTTATGACTATATCCAACAATATTTTAACTTAGTTTTGATTGAATTCTTGTTCATTTTTTCAATTTCCCACTCACACGAGTGCGCCCAGAAAGCATAGCCTTGTGCCTTCAAAAAATTGGTATAGAGTTTGCTTTTTGTATTATATGGAAAGCCAGAAAATCTACAATACCACCAGTCGGTTGATTACCCTACGTAACACCTCTCCTGATAGAAAATTCCTCAAGAATGCATTATAATATTCCTCACCTCACCAAGGCAGAGAAAAAGGTGTCTGCCTCGATCGTGATGTTAACCAATAGTGAGGACCGCACTTCGGCAATATAGCAGCCTAACTCGCACATCAAACCAACCAATAACTGTTGATTCAGTAATGTACGATAGGATCAATTCTCGAATCTGAACGGAGTGGGAGTCATCTTTATCTGTATTCAATATGAAACTTTGGAGGTTCTGTGCATGCTCGGGGAAAATGGAAGGGAAACATTGAGGGCGGGTACTTTACGACCTGATTAACAGTCCGTTAAAATAATCGGTGCTTAGGCTGTTCTTTCACTCAAGCAAATGACAGGATGTGGTGTCCATTCTCAGCACCGAATATTTTAACGGACTCTTAATCAGGTCGTAAATAAGTACCCACCCTGAGGTTTTCTGTCGTATTCGAGGAACCTAAGCAATTTTATCGTCAACCAGTCCAATAGGTTGTTTCTTTCTGAATGAAAGCAAGCGGTTTCAATGTGATAATGTGTAATTTGTGTAAATAATTGTGAACAGCAATTAGGAACTCAGTGACAGCTATAGGGTGCTGGTTAGAACATATGATTCAGTAGTTGTGTGTTCAAATAATTGTTACGTCACTAACATTGACTGAATAGATATCCTACAATTTTTAACGCGAGACCTATTAATGGGAAACAAAAAATATCAAATTTTTCCCTAATGACCTGACATTATTCTTTCATGAAGAATATTGTTGATGTATGTTAATTTCGGACATCGAAATAGATTTATTTCTTAGAACAGCTACCCACAACATTGAAATATCTACGAGGTAGTATCAGATCGATTTCTTCGGAGAGATGCATATGCTTGGCTTTCATCAGCCTTCATTTTCAACTAACTCCTAAAACATTTTGATAAATGCATTTTCTAGAATTTCCGATATTGAAACTTGAACTAGGTGTGACTTTGAAAAAATCAAATGATATAGAAAGTAACATATTTCTCTTTTTCAGTTTTATCAGCTACCGACTTATCACTATCAGTAATTTTCTTCCTCTCGGGGCTAAGCAGAGGCGTTTTTTACTACACTCCTTGGTCTACGTATGATGCACTGATTGGCCTGCCTCTTTCCGGAGCAATCAACTCGCTGAGTGTCATGGCAACGGTAGCTGTAACCGTAGGTGAGTTTATCCAAAGATATAAAGGGATAAGTTTATCTTATATAGCATGATCTCAGTCGATATGTTTGTTCTGGTTTAATCTTCCAGTTCCCTCCTGTACAACTGGTTTGAATTCGTATCGTTCTTAGTCGAAACCAAATCAGACTTTAAATTATTGTGAAAGGTAATCATCATAGTAACCACCGAGAAAAAAAGTCTGAGAGCAAGTATTCACTTCTCAGAAGTGTTCGAGCAGAAGTAACTTATAACTTGAAAGTAACTTTTTGAGCAGTGATGGTGTCAATGAGGCCTGTGTCAATTTCAGATAGAGTCGTGTACCTGTGGGATCCAATGAGTTGTTCACGACCGAAATTCTGCAATCCAAAACTTGCCAGGGAGATTATGGCGGCATGCTTCATTTTGTCCATCGTGTTGAATTTACCATATTGTTTTATATTTGATTGGAACGAGTTTGGAGAATTGATACCATCTCGTTTTTACGAATCAAGGTAAGAATAATTTTATGGTTCACTTTGTTCATTACCTGCTTATTCTTTTATATATTGTGCAATTAGAGTTATCAAAAGTTAAAACGATTTTGCCATATTCAAGGAACTGGTCAAATATCTGCTATGCATAAACTAAACAAGGTCCAAAGACCTACCTGTCTTGGCATAACTTTTCCCTTCACATCTGATGATGGGGGAAGAGGCGAGAATGGGCCATTTCAGGCCGAAAAATTCATACAAGAGAACGGTGAAAACAGAGATCGTGGAACATATGGAGGGACATGTACTGAACATGAACTCAAACCACATGACACCCTTTGAATTCATCACGAACCTCTCAACGATGATAAGAGATCATCAAGAGAGAACAGACAGATCCAAAACGGTATATGGTACAAAAGCTGGTGCATACCGTGCGGTGAGCAATCTAGGGTGCCCACGCACCGAAGAAACATCTGATAGACCACAATAGACTGACTCTACAATGGATCCCAGGTCATTTAAATATCGCAGACAATAAAAGAGCCGATGTTCTTCTGGATCCAGAATTAGTTAATGAGAGTTAAATAGAGGATAATGTTGTTGGAATGAGTGTCATGAAATATTGGGGAGCAAGGCGCAATGAGCCATAGAAGCTGAACTGCTTTTCGGACACCTGGCAGTGAAACACGAAGTAATGACTGGAAAGGGAAAGTAATCATGAAAACTGAATCAAGGTTTAACTATAAATCGTGTATATGTTTGAAACGTTTACCGACGGTTTTGTAGCACATATGTTCCAATAACTGCTTAGAAAGTTTGGCAGCCATCTAACCAACATGTTCAATCTCATATGGTGATTTTATTATATGGAATTCATTTCATTGCTTTGATTAATATCTTTGATAATATTTTCAAATGGTGTCACATTGTATCAAATGAATTGTTTATTTTCTGTTCCCTATTCGATGCCACAATTTGTTGACATCCACAAATCTTTCGATTCTGGAGGTACAGAGAAAACCGAAAATTTTTAATTTTCATTTTCGGATATATCTTCTTCGATCACAGAGATATTCGTAGATCTGCATCTACTTTGCCTTAGGGGCAAAGCCGTTTGGTACACCAGAGAAATAGTTTTTTTTTTCAGGCCTTAGTACAGTGTGCAATTTGAATATTACAATGAAAAGGACATGAAAGGAAACACTGCCCCGCTATGAAAACAACTTACCCATATCATTCTTCTATTTTTTGTATATCTTGTACTCAGTGTTAAATTGCAATTTGAGGTATGAATTTAACATAAAGAATTTTTGGCGCTAACCATGGCATATGCACCGTTTACGTTTACAATTACAAGTAGTCTACCACATTCCATGTTCGAATTGTAACAAAATATATATTGGTCAAACTTCAAGAAATTTAAAGGATAGAATAACATCACATAAAAGTGACTCCAGACTTCATCCAGAACGTTGTGCTCTGGGAAAACACGTAAATAAAACAGGACATAACATGAATTACAATAACATTAAAATTCTAACTAAAATGCAACTTGACCAAGAGGCTGTTCATCGAGATGACCTTCATCACCAACAATGATCATTGCCTCAATAAGAGAACATATCTCAATCATTTGAGTGAAATTTACTCTTTCTTACTTCAAATTGATAAAAATAATAATTCAAATAACTTTAATACTTCCATAATTAATAACTCTCTCTTTTCAACATAGTAAGTTGGCTGATGTCTTTAGAAGCAGCGACCAAAACCAAAAATCTCATTTGTCATTAGTCACAAATAAAACTTTTCAATTGTCATGTCAGTTGTCTGTTTCCTAACCTTAGAATTTTCAAACCACGTTTTTAACTTTCAACTGTTTTAAACAACTCTTACGAGAAAATTTTATTCATATTTTATCTCACATATTTCAAATAATTGACATTATCATGTACAGAATGTTGAATCTGACAATTCACTCTAAAATCATTCATTCATTTTCCAACATTGATGGTCAGGGAGATTAGGGTCAGTTGAATCCAAGTATGTGGGGTCGCCACCCTTGGCCCACGGCCACCATCTTCGAAAAAGGAGTGCGAATGGTTTTCGCGCTTCATCTACCAAACTATCCATCCCACAGAAAATTCAGCAGACATACTTTCAATAAAAACATAGAAGAATTTATTGAAACATTGATCAACAATACTATGAGAGTTTTAACTATCGATATTTATGATTGTCTTAGGTCTCACCTCTACGACGATGATCCTGCTGATGGACATCTCAGAAATCAATAAAAAAACCATACTGCAAAAATATTTCAACATCAGAATCCATCATGAGATAGTAAAAATGTCTGAATCACATCTCAGACAAAGAATAATGAATAAAGGATGCAAGAGCTCTTTCACAGCGTTTCATTCTCCAATTACCGATTTGCAAACAACATGTGCTTCGACAACTATTCGATATCATCCTTCTTCTGTTGATTCCAACTTTGTTGGCCAAATGCACGTTAAGTACAAGTATTTCAGTTTTAAGATCGTATATTTCACCGTTAACATCAAAAACTCCACTCATATTTATTAGTGCAGAATCCATCTGGTATAAATTTTGTTAAATTTTCTACGTGCTTATGAACACAACTTCATGTCATACTGGTGAAAGTGGGTGTGCCTCAGGGGACTGTTTCAGGGCCTTTACTCTTCACTATTTCTATCAATTCTCTCTTAACACTCGACATAGATAACAAAGTAATATCATATGCTGATGACACGGTTGTCATATTCAGTGGATATGATTGGGAAGTCACAAAGGAAAAAGTTCAACAAGGTATGAGCCACATAAAGATGTGGTTGGATGGGTATCAGCTGTCTCTGAATGCAAATAAGACAAATTATATAGCTTTCACAGTCTCAGATGTAAACAGACCAAAATTTCACAGCATTAATATTAAGGGCATTGGAGATATAAAAGAAGTTGAGAATACTAAATATTCAGGAATTGTTATAGATAAAAACATAAAATGGAATCAACATGTGGCATATTTTTCAAAACGAATTAGAAAACTAATCTTCAAATTTTATCAGCTAAGGGGTATATTGAGTAAAAATTGAATTGATTCTGGTATACAAATCTCTAGTGGAGTCACTTTCAAGGTATGGAATACTGGTTTGAGGAGCATTGTATGAGAATTCATTTGAAACCTTGTCTACAATTCAAAATTATATACTGAAAATTATTTACAAAAAAGGTAGACGATACCCAACTAGACTACTTCATGGAAGGAATATATGCAACATAAGATCGCTGTACTTTCATACGTTGGTGGTCTTCATGCACAAAAAAGAGGAATTCAGGAAATCAAATCTCGCATGATATTGTGACTCGTAGTATGACAAACAAATTACTGAAAGTATCGTATTCAAATAAAAATGTACATACAAGATTTGCTTATCATCTATCATCAGAAGCTTACAATTAATACCTTTGAATATTAGAAATATTAAAAACTACAGAAAATTTCCATTACCGTGTAAGATGTGTATAAATGACAACTATATTACTTTTATCAAACTGATTGATTGAATCACCCAACTAGTTCTCATAATCATCAAATAGTTTAATATAATAGTTAGTATAGAAAAATTATCAAACCTGTTGATTGAAGACTCTATAAATATTGTATGCACAAAACAAGTGCTAAATAACTTAGGTGCATATTAATGTATCACCAACAAAGTAAGTCATATTACTCAGTGAGTTATTTTGCATTAGATTCATTAAGAATCATGACATTTATGAATGTGCTATTATTATTATTAAGAACTATTGCTAATACACAATGAATATGATATATATTGTATATTGCTTATTATCAGAATGTGTTAATATATAAATGTAAATGATATCTGAACTTCAAATAAACTTCGAACTTCAATATACTTTTTCCTCCATTGAAATTTCATTAAGTCGAAGTATGACACTCATATGCTCCCTCAGGCATGCGTTGCCTAGGGTTCGAGAGCTCTTCCCCTCTAGTAAGAACGTGGTATATTTTACCATAGATAAAAGAAAACTGATATTGGGTCAGTTTTCTTCAGCTGAAGATGCTAACTTTGTTAGCGAAACGTGCGTCGAGTGCAGAAATATCAGTTTGGTGTTAGGGTATTTGATCTCTAGGAAAAGTTGAAACGAAGGGCTAGTGGGGCCTATGTCCATACCCACAGGAATTCTATTTCACAACCATGGGCGCCGCCAGTAAATATTTCAGGGGGGGGCACATTTTTTTGTGTGTGGCAATAAATTGAATAAGTATAACATCACATTAAAAAAATGTATTTACTAAATGCCTAACACTCACATGTAAACAAAAACATGAAATACATTTTGTAATATAACTGAAATATACTTATACCTGAGAAGGTATCTTTAAAAGAACTAATAAAGAATATCTATCTATGTATTATATATATATATATATATATATATATATATATATATATATATATAATATATAATTAATAAGGTCATTGATTTATTTGGCTTAGAAAAAAGAAATCTCAAATTTCTTTTTGATGACTAAACTTGGACTGCTTTTTATTACTTATATATTTTGCCTTGACTTTTATTTTGGTCAGAAGAATAGATTGTTTAATATATATTTTTGTTCATACCTTTATAAATAACAAAGTACTTGTAATATATATATGATATGTATATATATATATATATCATATATATATTACAAGTATTTTGTTATTTATATAGGTATGAACAAAAATATAAATTAAACAATCTATTTTTCTGACCAAAATAAAAGTCAAGCCAAAATATATAAGTAATAAAAAGCAGTCCAAGTTTAGTCATCAAAAAGAAATTTGAAATTTCTTTTTTCTAAGCCAAATTAATCAATGACTTTATTAATTATATCAAGTTTATTGTTGTCAACGTATTTCCTGTGTACACTTATAAGAGCTGTCCAGAAAGGCGGTTTTCGTTCATTGTTGATCTAAGCCAAGTCTTTACTCTCTTAAGAGTACTGAACGGCCGTTCAATGGAACATGTTGTTGTTGTTGGAGGCATAATTACAAAAAATTTTAAACAAGTTTTGATGTTGGGAAAAAAATCACATTCCTCTTTTAGAAGTTTGATTGTTACAACTTTGGCATCGATAAGCACAGCACAACAATACAGGTCCCAAGCCAACAGAGCACTGACTGAAATGATGAAACACGAAACACTTGTTCAAGTGCCTGCCTTATGACGATAGCGAGTCACATGGTCGCGACGACCGACGACGGCCGACAGCCGACAAGCGACCGTGAAATCTACCAAACAATTAATAAAGATACGTTTGGGATAATCTTAGCTATTATTTGGTACCCGGTAAACCGGTTCTTTAATACATTCTCATGTAATTTTTTTTATAAATATATATATATATATATATATATATATATATATATATATATATATATATATATGAACATTTTTCCAGGGGGGGGGGGCGCCCCCCCTTGTCCTTACGTGGCGGCGCCCATGTTCACAACCACTGTAACAATAAAGGCCCAACAACTAACGCAGTTGTAGACGAAACGTCAGGCTCAAAAACCTGCAGACCACAGTTAATAAACCCGAAAACCGCTAGGAAGTTTATTTTTTTGAATTATTTAGTGAATATAAAAACAAATAAACTACATTATCATGGCCTCCGTGGCGCAATTGGCTAGCGCGTTCGGCTGTTAACCGAAAGGTTGGTGGTTCGAGCCCACCCGGGGGCGACTCTTTTTTGTTCGTTCCTCCAAAAACATTATGTTTCAGAATCATAATTCCCTACGAAAATAGGTCTCAGGAAGGTGTACGTTCATTTTCAAATGGGTCTCTTTTAACATAAAACTTCATTTCTCCACTTCACACATGTATAATAATGTTTCCGACATTTCTCTATTGCAAAAAAGGCCAAGTCACTTATCGGTTATAATTGCACGAGTGCATAAAAATTACCGATAATTTTGCAAGAAATCGTGGTATCTAAAGATTGCAAGTTTATTTTCATATTTTGGCAAAATATGAAAATAACCGAATGAAATTCATTGGAATATTTCACGAATAAAGAAATTCTCAAGGAAAGGTTATTTTTTGTTCATTTATACTTTCCTCTATAGATTGTATGGAGTACTCACCTAAACGCGAAATGTTTTTCTATTTTTGAAGTCTATCTGACATCTATTTGTGTTGTTTACTGACGTCTAGCGATACGGTTTCGAATGTGTTGTTATGGTGAATTGATACAATGCAATTACCGCTGTAAGCTTTCGTTAATTGCATTGCTGTTATGGGACATTTTATATATGAGGGAAATATTCATTTCGGATATATGTTCTAATAGCTTTGAGAATGTGATGAAATATATAAATACAGAAATATATTCAAAAACTCTTATATAACTTTCAAATGCCCAAATTTGATGAACTTTTTAATCTTCTCTCCTCCTAATCAATGATATAAAGAAATGACCCAGCATAGATATCTTATAAATAGTTTCTAGCGATATGTTCATCTAGGTCTTTCTCATACGGTTGATTGGTACACAAAGACAAAAAAAAGTCTACCTGAATCTTTCAAAAGGGAGAAATCGTTTCTCTCTGAGGATTTTCTGAAAATTTGTTCATTTCCGTTAACCAGCTGACGAACTCTCAGAAGTTGAAACTTGTGCGAGCAATAGATCAACGAGGCCTTACCTTTCAACGTGCGATTACCCAGCACGGTGGCCTGGTGAACAAACAATACGAATATATACCTCATGACAATTTTGAAGACCAGTATACCAAAATTTCCGTTGATTTCAACTCAAAGGATGAGCTTCCACTAACATCTGAGATTTTAGAATCATCTGGTTAGATTAGCTTACCGATAAATCAATCAATGGAATTGCGGTGATGCCACGGAGAGATATATACGTTTTTTGGCTTTCTGTTGTATTGGAGAAACCGTTTTTTTGGTATGGTAGATCAGAGCTTCGAACCCCCTCCCCCCCCCAGGCAGTCACTAGTTTACCTATAAGGGTTGCCCCTGACCCATATCAAAATCTTGAAGATCCAACAAATAATCACAAGCTTTCATCTGTATGATTCAATCCTTTTTTTGTTGCAGGACATATACTTTGTTCAATTGGTTCATGCTGATATTTCTCACAATTGTTCCTGGAATATTTCTCATCTTGGGAAATGGATTTTTGATCATGACACTGCACAAATCCCAGAAACTGCGTGCGAAGTGTAACAAGAAAAAAAAGGTTTGTTGTTAATTTGATCAATACGGTACAACTGGGACATTTGGTCGAACATAAGTAGAGATTATTTGAATTTTTTAAATTCAAATGTGATCTATCGATACCCAAGGAATACTACATAATGACACAGCTGTAACGTGAGGTACAAAATAAATTAGTAGAAATGGGTCATGAATGATTGATCGTTTGAAAATATCGAACTGCAATCGAAATAAGTTAGAGCTTTTTCTAGGAGAGGAGAAACTACAAAAAATCACCATGATCGCGATGCTTTCATACATTCCGTAGTGTCTACCATTTTACGTTCAAGAACTTCAAATACGAAACAATAGTTTATGAACAAGGAAATTGGTGGTTAAATCCAGCGTAAATTTTTGAGGTGATGCCAGGGTTATGTGCAGCTCAATCTTTTTTGACCTCCAAACAATCATATTAAACTGCTTTAATGTACATAAATTTTATTTTTTCATTTTTTCGTGGATTAAAGAAGTATGAAAAATTGGTGAAGTCGCACGGTAGGTTAATTCCTGTTCGTTTAGAACGTTATAACACTGTTTATAGAGATATAGTTATTCAACCATATGGAAATATCATTTGAAGGGATGGATACTGAGGGTAGATAACACTAGTGATTTCGTTTCCAAGTTATGTATTTTCTTTCGTTTTTCTTAGGGACGTCTTAGCCTGAATCACACATTTTCTTGATTACTTATACATAATACCGAAAGATGGCAATCAATCCAAATAAAGGAGTGTAAGTTTTCGTCACTGTCGTAAATCATTATTGTTTTGAAGATTATTTCAATGCATTAACTTTCATTTCCTTAATAAACTTCTATCGTCAACTCTATTTTGAAGCTTTATCTTTCTTTCAATATTTCTTTAAAACTGACAAACATAACTCTGCACATATTTTTCCCTTCAGAGTAGGACACTTCGTCGTGAATTGTCAAGTAAACGTAAATATTGAATATACTGTAGATGGTGTAACAAAAACGCTTCAAATCTTTTTTACACAGGCACTGACTAACTGTATCTCTATAAACAATGGTTTTGATATTACTAATAATTTTTGACGCAAATATATTATTGCTAGGTAAGTAGATGGGGTGCACTGAAAATTTCAATTACATCAAATCATTCCGTATAAACAAAGTTTTTGTTAGTTGAAAATGTCGCCGCAGACATTGTGATGAGGAATCAACGGTCATTAAAAGGATTTTTATCGTTGAAACCCTGAAAATTGCCTTACCTAATCTAACTAACCTCCCAAAAGACTGCACTGAATCTCAAAATTTGATGAATATATCAAAAGTGACATACATAACATTCGTTAAGGGATTTAAGAGGGCTTAAAAAATCTGCGCCAGCGAATATGCATGAGTTTAACCTGACATTGATAGACAAAATAACTTAATCAACAATAATTGTCTCTTGCTTAAACTTCAGACCAGAACAAATTCAATGGGCTTTTTCACTACTATTGGGATCCATATGTGAAAATTAATTTATAGTAACTTGTTTTATTTTTTTGTTCACATATTCTTGGTCAGTAGTTTTTCCATAACAAGAAAAAGAGTGACCGTGATGTAACGTTTCTCAGAATTTGACTTGACATCACTGTGAGATCAATCATCTCGTAATCTCCAAAAAAGGAGAATTGATATGTAGCTGTTATTTGGATTTTTATCTACACCCGTACTCTAATAATACACTTATATGCCCACACCCCGTTTTATAATGAAATCCATTACGATACAGATTTTCATTACGATACAGATTTTTAACCAATAGAAACCCATTATTTTTCAATCAAGCATGATGTGCATGCTCTGCATTTGACGTTTGTCAAGTCAAAATCGGTATAGGTATTGGATTTTTGAAGAATACAGACAAACTTCGATAATCATAACAAAATGTCTGATACCAGCGATATTGCAGAATCACCTTCGACACCTTCACCCACAGAAATACAGTTAGAATGATGAAATTTTTCATTTGACAAATGCATGATTTATTAATTATTTTTTCATCCAATTCTGTGGGCTCTCCGTAGCCGAGCCGTCTGTGGCGCTGACATTGATTATTCAAGCTGGAGGAGACATTGGTTCGAGTCCGGTCTCGAGTGAGCTTTTTTTTCTTTGATTTTTGGTCTTCTTTTCATATCGCATCGTTTTATTTCTCAAGTAATACTATTAATTACAATTCTGTGGAATTTTTCAAAGAAAATCGTTAAATTAGTATTATTGTGTGCAATGCAAATATAAATATAATATTTGTAGTTCTTCACTATTTATCGGGTGTAGATAAAATAGCGTATGCAATTCTCATGTAATGGTTATTAATACACTCGCATAAACCATACGAAACTCACCTTCGGCTCGTTTCGTATCCCGGTTTATGCTCATGTATTAATAACCATCATTACACGATCGTTG
>JAVJAQ010005331.1:0-155023 GCA_032362365.1 Zygogramma bicolorata | reverse complement strand
AAAATCTTGGGAGTTGCAGTCTTATACTGGTCTTAAAGTAAACTCTTTGCCATTTTGTCAAACTTTCGGAAAATATTGACTTCCTTCCTCGGGGCAACTACCAAAAAACAAAACAATAAATGAAGACAAATTATTGAATCTACTTACATAACATGAGTACAATTGTAAAGATTGTTTTGTTTTTTGTAGTTGTCCTGAGGAAGGAAATAAATATTCTCCGAAAACTTGACAAAATGTCAAAGAGTTTACTCTAGGACCAGTATAAGACTGCAACTCCAAGATTTATTCCTTCCATATATAATTGTCAGTCAAGAAAAAAAAAAAAAAATATATATATATATATATATATATATATATATATATATATAATTTTCATTATACTCTCCATACCTTTCGCTTCCAATAAAATGACCCCAATTGAAAGGAGCTCTTGTTAGTAAGCCAAACGAATTGATACTTCGAATTCACAGAGATAAAAGCAGCGATACTCCTCTCAAGTTTGGAAAGCTGCTGAAAATGTGCGGTTGCTTTGATTCTCATTTAAGACCTGGAATAGCGTTCACTTAGTTTGCAATTCAAATTGTGAAACTTCCAGAAGATGTGACCAAATCCCTGTTTTGACATCATAAAATAAACATGAACCGGAATGAGGAATGTTGAACATGTTGATACTTTATTATCATATTTTGTTATAGCGGCGATATTCATGAATGATAATCTGATTCAAAAATGAAGTTTCTTTGCAGGCAATCGATCTCAAATTCCATTTCATATATTCGATATATCACATTTTCCGAATTACCTGAACGATTTCAATCAGAGAACAAAATACATCTCATGGTGAGTCAAAAATAGTATAATATATGTTGCGCAGAGTAAAAAATTGCTAATCACTGGGAAATATTAGCAATCAAATTTGGATACTTCAACTGTCCAACGGGCAGAAAATGTACCATCAGTACTAGGTGGCAATTCAAGTGGTACCTTACCATGATAATAGTGTTTTGAAGTTCATGACAGACGAATATTAACCTCAGTGAAGGTTTTCGCAGATATCAATTATATTAACACCAAACCTATATCATTCGTACCAGTGGAAAGCTTCTTGATTAATTCAGCATCCCCAGGACCTGAAAAATTCAAAGAATTGCATTTTGTTGTCTGGAGTTGCTTACTTTGTTGGCTAGTTGGCGAAACGCGCTTTTATTGCAGGTGATTTCAGTTTAGTGTCAGGGTCTTTGATCTCTTGAACAGTCTTCATTTTCACACCAAAGGTTTCAATCTAAACGATCAGACTTCTCCTTCAAGGACAGTTAGTGAAGGGAATACATTCTTGACTTCTGAAAAAAAAATGTATGTGCTTGAAAAATAAAGTATACTTTGTTCAACCATCCTTTGCCGTTACGTCATAATCGGTGACGTATTCTGCTGTTTTACTTTTGTCTCATATTAGTTGAATGTTATTTTACACTCAACCTCAAAATTATTATTAGTATGTACCTACCTGCAGAATACATCGCATATACTCGTGTTATTATTGCATGTTGATGTATGATATAAATTGATGATCCTCGAGCAGAAACATGTCTTGCATGAACCTTGATTTTGTAGTCTTTATCTGTTTCCATTCCACTAGTAGCTAGTTTTTGAACAGTTCTAATAGTTTTCTAGAGCATATAACGGTAAAAGCGGCACTCCAGCATCTTTTTCTCTTGAAAAATAGTCAATCAACTTCAAAATTGAGCTTTGCTCTTACTCATCATACCGGAAGGACATTTTGACAATGAAAAATTAACTGAAAAGGCGAAAATGACCAAAAATACTGAACAATTCAAACTATGACAACTGAACTGGCAGAAATGACAAATAAAATTCACATCGACTTCACGATTAAATAAGGCATACGTTAATGACGTCATAATTCCGTCTCATCTATTTCATGAAGGAGAGGTGAAGATGGACAACGTATGACGTAACGGCAAAGGATGGTTGAACAAAGTATATTACTGATTAATATTCGTTGTCAATATACGAACACGATGAAAAAGATGAAGACTAAGCAGCTTCAAAGTTTCAAATCAATTGAATGCACAAGATCAGTTCAACTGAATAGAAGGAATCTAGATTTTGTTCCAATTTTCAGGTTCTGTTATTTTTATTTTTTGGTACTGAGGTTTTTATTTTATCTTCTCACTCGAAGTATAATGAATCTGACCTCGGGTAATAGATAATTGAAGTAGGTTATTGAGATTCCTCGGTAATAATATTGTTCGGTAGGTTGTAGCAATACGTCAGCCACCTTGATATCAACCATATCGATTTCTGTGTGTTTCATATAAGGTTTGGGTACAGTTACCCAAGATACATCTAGGCGAAAGCAGGAAGCAAATGTTTCAAGAAAGGGTAAAAGAGGAAGCCTTGGTCATCGTCCGTAGTAATAGTAACCAAGAAGGATGGATAATCTGTTTTGACATATTACACAGGCCCTCATTGCATTACAGAGTATTCTAGAGGATTCAACAGAAAAAGGTAATAAATCTCCCTTGTTGTCGGGGAAGATGGATGCGATATACGATTAGGTACTATCAAAAAGTGGCCCATAATCTGATGTTGCCAGCTCAAGCACCTCATTGTGACTATTTCGAGTGAAAACTAGTTATTTGTCTTATGATTTCATTTATTTTTTCTTGTGTGGGGCCTTCAAATCATCCTTTCATTCTCACAAGAATTATATAAGGTGAAAATTCAACTCTGTGACATTTTTATGCACCTTGGTAGGTATGTATCTTTCAGTACAAGGAAGTGTAGCAAAGTACTACCGCGCTTAGTCATCATTCGGCTCATTCTACCTCTTGTCTATTTGGCTATAATTGAGAAAATTGTTGACTAGTCCACAAGTCACGTCAATCACAGAATCTATTACATAGGCCACACTCTTTTCCATCAAGAAAAATCGAGCACCAAGAGTGTTGGTCTGTAAAATCTTTTGCAGAACGATGAACTGAATATCACACGACTCACCTCAATCTATGCTATTACTTTTTTCACAGGAATAACTCAAACTTTTCTCCAATTTTCCATTGTTGATACGCAGACAATTATTCATCGCCCTATTTTCTGTTACCAAACCAGAAAGTCGAAAGTTTCGAGCCAAAAATCAAAGTTCGCTAGAAAGTATTAATATTTCCAAACTGAACTCACGAAACTTCCGCAGAAATTTATATAAACGCGTACGTTTTTTCAAAGAAATCGTGATGAAATCAAACTTTTTTCTCCGCTATCTAATCATAACTTCATAAAGTCGATGGACGACTCAATTTGAGAGCAAATTAGGAAACGAATTCAAAGTTTGGATCCTTGGTAAACGCAATTTGGAAGACATGACTCGAACTCATATTTCCGAATTAGTATTCGCCCCAGCCGTTATGTTCACAAATTATCAATTTGGGGATCACAGCTTATAATGTCATAGATGGAACGTATAGCAGCTCGCGATTAGTGGATGGTTGTCAGTTGAACGAAAATGGATTCTTGGTAAAAATGTTATGAACGTAACGGATGACTGAAACTTGGTGACATGGCAATAAGGGTTTTGAATGAATTTTTTTTTCGTACGTCGAAAAATTGAGACATTCCGCGAATGGCATTCAACTTTGTTGTTTTCATCTCATTTTTATTTTAAATTTTCTGTACTATGGTTGCGTTCTACTATATAGGTAGTGTAAGCGACTAACAGAAATTTTCATTTTTCACTTCTGGAGGAAAAATATGTCTGCTTGGTACAGAGAAAAAAGTGCTTTGTGTGGTTCGCATATCAAAAATTCCTTCATTTCAATGTATCAGATTAAACAATGTTTCCCTAATGATCATTGTATATAATAAGAACTGTAATTGAAATATTCGTATTGTTGCAAATCCGACGATCAACAACAATTCTGCGAAGTAATGAAACACTTTTTTTACGCCTGTGCAAATGGTAGGGGGGAAATCAGGCCCATCGACCGTTATCCCGATTTCTCGCGAATATTCGAGAAAAATCAAAGACGATCGTCATCGCGAGTGATCGAGAAAGATCGATGACCGTTCGAAAACGAAAAATACTAGACACTAGACGCATTGGCTCATATATTGCGACACAGGACAGTAACGGGGGGTCAGTTGAATATTAACATCGAAACAATGTGACAGTAATTCAAGTGATGTTTTTAGTTGTGTACTGGCTGTTTCTGTTATGTGATTTTGCCGTACCCAGTGTCTCTTATTTTCGAACCTAGAGTAAAAAAGTAACAACCGGTATCAGAAAAGAGAGATAAGAGACTGGAGAGTCCCAGACATTCCATGGTAAATACCAGGAGGACCAAAAAAGAAAACAGAAAAAAAGATCCTTTGGAGGTCATGGAGCTGCGGTTATAACAACAAAGGGTGAAGAAGAACGTCTCTGGGGAATGAAAGAAGCTGAGGAACAATGACGTCGGGAAGAAAAAGATGCTGTAGAACAACGACGATGGGAAACAAAGAAGCTGAAGAGAAACGACGCCAAAAGAAAGAGAAGCGTTGGAGGTCAAGGAGTTTCGGAACGACGAAGCAGAGAAGAACAAGGGGCTGAAGAACAGAGAAGAAAAGGAGATAGAGACATGTTACTAAGAATATTACACGAGTCGAAGGAATCCAAAGTCAGTTGGAAGGAAATGAAGGAAACGAAAGAAAAGGTTCACGAACATGTGAAGGAAACGAAAGAAGAACTTCAGGAACAAGTCGAGGAAGCGAAATGAATATATGGACAATCACTCCAGGGGCAGATCAAGGAAAGGAAGGAAGACCTACGGCAAATCAAGCGAGTCATCCACCGCTCCGAGGGACAGAAGGCAAAAAACACCTGTCTCTGGGCTCGTAGTCAATATGAGGAACAGAACAGAAGATTGCTGGAACCGAGGAGATCATTTTATCTGTACCCTATTAACTACCTTGAACCGTGGAACTTGTGGTAGCAGAAGATTCCAGAATTACACCCAACTTCGAGAAGAACGTCGCTGCCGAAGTCGTTGAACCTGGTGGCTTCGAAATTGCTGTAGGAGAACTGCTCGAAAATTTTCAAGATTCCTACGTAGCCAAGTGCCTAGTGAACTGAAGTTACAAATTGATTTTTTCGAGAGTGGCCAATCCAAAGGACAAAAGAGTCACACTCAAGAAGGGGTACGTCATCGGAGTGTGCGAACCTGTTGCGAATTTAAGCAAAATTGGAGAGCATGCCCCAGACTTTGGCAGTCAACAGGTTCCAGCAGATTTCGTAGCCACTCTCTAGGCAAAGAATTTTCTGGAGAATGAAGGCGAATTATTCGGAGAGATAACAGGATGCACGAATCATTTTCCAACATATATCAACACTACTGATGTCGCTTCCAAAGGACAGTTACCGAGGCGATGGCCATTGGAAGAATGGATCAACAAGATTATGTGTGGACTACAAACTGACTGAAAACTGAACGATGTCACAAGAAGAGGCAGGTGCTTTTCACCCAAGATAGACAGCACCCTAAACGTGCTTTCCAACTCTATATGTTCCTTAACGCTGGACCTGATGATTGAGTTTTTGCAAGTATCGGTCCACCCCTACAATATACAAATGATGGCGTTTCCCAACGGCAATGTACTCCTAGCACCTCTGAACGGTTGACAGAAATGGTACTTAGAGGGCTCACATGGTAGACATACCTGATCTATGCCGACGAAATTATTGTGTTTGGAAAAACTTCTGACGAACATCTGTCAAATTTGAAAGACGTCTCCAGCAGACTGGGGAATGCTGAATTGCAGCGAAACCCCAAGCAATACATTCTCTTTCACCCCGAGGTCATCTTCTTTGGGAACGTCATGCCCTGGAAGGGCATTGCGACCGGCCCGAACAAGATCAGGGCAGTACAGGAATGGCCCGCACCGAAAAACAAGTACGGAGTCAGAAGCTTTCTGGAACACTGCAGCTACTACCGACGATTTGTTCAAAAAAAATTATTTAACTAAAAGTGTGCCATCTTGGTAACACTGAATTTTAACAGCATTTCACTGAAAAAATGGAATGGACAAGAAAAAACAATTTTTGAAGCAGAGAATTATATCTAATAAATTATATGTGCATATTAACATCAATATTAATTCATTCACATATCGCTAAAAAATGAGTGACAGCAAAAAATATTTTAAAAATTGTATACAGTCTATTTTCTGCAATGCCTTCCTCAAAAAATTCAAAGTTGGGATAATGAAGTTGATGCATGAATACTATATTTTGGAGTGAAACTTTAATGGTGACTGTGAGTCACCTGGGAAAACAAATTAAATGAATGAAACACTTCAATTAGTCAGCAATTTTTCTTATATTTCAAATTTGCTTGTCAAAAAAAATTTATGAAAGATATAATATTTATCATAAAACTCATTGTTTACGTTTCGGAATCCAAATCCGCTTCCGTTTTTGAAAATTTCACAAATATTCTCTTCTAGTTTAGGTTTTATGTTCGATTTTTGTAAATGTCATGAATTTGAGTTTCAACATATATCTATCAAAAGTGGCAGCCAGGTGTGATCCATATATATCAACCTGAGTGTTTGAGATGCAAGCATCCAAAGACAGCATGATAAAAGCAGATTGATTCAACTATCGTCTCCTGCTATTACTGTCTCTTGCTATCTTTGAGTGACATTACATCCTACTGTATGATCTGCATCGGCAGTTAAAATTAGTTATGATAATTAAAAATGACCAATCTGTCTGTTCTTGTTGTACATCTTGTGTTCACTCTTTCGCATTTCTAGAGGTCTGGACGTTTCACCGATATGTTTTTGAACTCATGGATAAGGTTATCGATATGTGTTTTCTGTTATGTAAGTTGGTTTAGTGTGTGTCGGTATTGAACGTGAACTATTTGTTGTTTTGAATTATATTATAGCTGTTGCCGACCCGTTTTATCCTTTCAGACAGTCAGGGGAAATAAGATATGATATTTGATACAGGATGTGTAGTTCGTACAGACTGCAAGTCTTGAAAGTGTTCCATTCAAATGTAACTATTTTTGAATAACCGCAGCAAATCATCGGGGTAGATTGTAAATCTGACCTTCTACACTAGTATAGATTCCAATATTATTTCTTATTTTTTCAGATTGTGGTAGGTTAAAAACACAAAAAAAACTGATCACAAAATAATGACATTCAAAGAGTACGTCCTAGGTTTTTTTTTTGTAAATGCCAGTTAATGCCTGTTACAACAATAATATCGAAACCAATTCGATCCGTAAATCCCATTTCCCATTCAATAGATATCGAGGTACTTCGTAATTATTTCCCTTTCAAGTGGAAAGCGATCCTGTGGGAGGCGGATGCATTATAGAGGTGTTCGGGTTTTCACACGGTTCTGCCGTTGACAAAACGAATAGGAGTATGGCTCCATGACAGTCGGCTGTCCCCTGGCTCTACTTTACTGTTCCCCAGTTTCCCATTTGGACCGACCTTTTGAATAATACAACGTTATGTTTTATCAGGTAGTCATATAGCATTCGGTTTATTTTAGGAGTGGTCGTGATTTTTATGATAGTACTTTCAGTTCGGGAGTTTCGAGGAAAATGGATCTCTTTAGGTATTCACCTGAAATGGCCTGTCTGCAGTTTGAACGTGATTCGAATGTTTCAGAATAAGTGACGGAACTGTGAATTTCGAACTTAATTCAGTTATCGAAAGATACCAGCAGGAAATTATCAGATGAAAAATTGTTGCATTCTCAAGAATGAATCAAACATGAGAAATCTCAAGTCGATTGTGGAATGAATGGCAAAGGTCATTCATTATTGTTGTTCTGAAAACAGTAATAGTAATCATGCGGATTTTATTTCACAAAAATCTACAAGGCAAAAAAGTCTGCAGGATTATAGGAAAATGTTTATTACTGTTGGCGAAATGTAGCCAAGCTTCTCAAAACTGAAGCTATGATATATTGTGAATTTTGTTTTTTCCACAGTTTTGTTTTTTCCACACTGCTTCCTGTAGGATAACATCGTTTCAGAGATTCATGAATTGTTGATGATATGAGCCATTCTCATCAATGTTTTTCGAACCAAACCAATGTTTCTTCACTAGTATATGCATTGAGTCACTCGGTTATTTGTTCGCAAGAACAAAAAACGAATGTTCGAAATAGATGAAATTGTTGAAAGTTCCCGCAATTTCAACACATATTTCAAATAATCTCAGAACAATTGTTTCATTCAACTATACAACTTTTCAACTTGTATTCTCTCACGCCACCTGTTCAAGTTGGTGACTGTTTTCCTTTAATTTCAATTTATTTCACACAGAAGGAAGTCCACATTTCGTGATGAATCGTCTGAACAAAATGCATTGAATAAGACATGAAATAATAACAATTCAAAAATGATGAAAATATGAGATGAGTAAAATGTTCTCAAGCGATTTCATGAGGCATTCAGAGAGAAAGAGAGAGAGAAAACAATGTTAATGAAGAGACATAAAATGTTATACGTTTAAACCATCGTTGGTAGGGCGAATTCTAGTAATAATTTGTACTGGCTTGCTCACTCTGAAATGTGTGCTTGAATGGTCCTTGCTAAATGGTAATGGTACGGACTTCCATTGTTTATATTATTAACTCTTTTGAAACCTGTTGCTAAGAACGAAAAGATAATAATAAAAATCAAATGAGGTAATCAAATCCAAACTGATATAATTGCACTCGACGCGCGTTTCACTAACAAGGTTAGCTTCTTCAGGAGAAGAAAATTGATACTAAGTCTAGAGCTGTGGTTAGTTATTTATATACCTGAAGTTTTCTAATTAATTTCTCGGTAATGAACTGACTACCTGCAAGTTCCGTCATCTGTTAGTATTGATTTCTGATTACTTCCTCGACAATAAATTGAAAAGCGGGCTGAAAGGGATAGGTCCCTTGTCACCATTCATGCTGTTTTTACATTTTGCTATTTCCAGACTCTCACATGCATCGAGTAGTCTTGTGTCATGCACTTGCTTGATCAGTTTCAGATTGCTTTCACCAATTTTGTGATCATTGTGTAGAGCGTGTTGGGCGACACTGGATTTTTCTACCCTTCCGTATTTTATATGTGCAAAATGCTCTTTGAAACGGGTTTTAATAGCTCGTCGGCTCTGGCCGATTTACTTGTTGTTGCAATCTTGACAACTGATCTCGTAAATTCCCGACTTCTCTGAGTTTTCTAGTTTATCTTTTGGGTTACCAAGAAGCTGCTGTAATTTGTAAGAAGTTTTATATGCAACTTTCATATTTACTTTGTCAAATATCTGTTGGAGTCCTCTAGTGTATTGAGGTTCATATGGGATTACTATAAACTTTTCGTTTATCTCATCTTTTTTAAAAGTCGAAGATTTACGAAGTGTTTCCCTAAATTTACATTTTCTAATTATCTTATCAACTATCTCTGGGTTAAAACCGTTCACTTCAGCTACGTGCCTAATCACTCTCCTTTCATTGTCGAACTTATCTTTTTTCAAAGGAAAAGTTATTAACCTATGGCCAAGAAATTGCAGTGCCGCCATTTTATGCTGTGGACAATGATTTGAGTCATTTGGGAATGTATCTGAAGGTGTTCGTGTCTTTCCTGTAAATGTCAGTCATCACCCGAAGACAATTATTGCGGATACCAGCAATCGAAACGATGTCAGTACACTAAACTTGAAACTTTGTTTCAACATTTATTCATAATATTTCATTCCAAGTACTAAAAGTACCAAATAATCGTGTTGTGCTCAATGATTACTGGTTTATACTGTTCCTGAAACACATATTATCAAAATTCTTCTATCCAAGGGGTCCCAGTGTTTCTACAGTATCGTCACTTATGACATTAAAAAGTAATTGTGCTGCGGAATTCAATTCATTCAGACCGATGGAAATGAAAAAATTATTATCGAAAATTCGGAAACTTGTCATGGTTTCGTCGATTATAGTTGTTTCAATTAAATTTTTCTGTTAACTGAATTGGAAAACAAAGCTGGATTGTTTTCCACAGTCAAGAAACAAGTCGCCCCCTCTTGAAACTAAAAGTGTACCCAAAACTGAAGCAGCATTCCATGTTGAAGAGCGATTACCATTCTCTGTAATGAAAAAGGCATTGCTTTCATATCAGATATGACGTTGCCTTCCCTCTTTACTATTTTCATTTATGAATTTCAATACCTCCAACAGCTACGGCATGATTATATATCGTTATTTGAAATTTTCATATTTGCGTTATTTCTCCCACCAACATCTGCTGCACCTGCACCAGGAGATTCGAAAGAAGAATATAAATGTGAATCAGCGACTGTATCAGTGCAGGTGAATACCAGAGACGACCCGGGCGCTCTGAATCTCTGAGTAAACAATCTCTTTTCATCACAACGAGTTTCATCATCACGATAGACACCAGATTTTTTTCAAAATCGCTGGAATTGTTGCGGATGATGATGCACGTTTCATCAAGTCTTTTACAGCATGGTAGCGGTGATGGTGACCCGAGCTGAATTAAGTTCTTTTCTTATCAACATTGACAACACATTCGCAATGGTGAGGTATACAATCTCTGGTTACTCAACGTAAATCGACTGCAATTTTGGAAATTTCGTCATACAGAAGTGTACCCAGTGATGTGTTGAGCAAAGCACCTGGGTGTTTCTATGCGAATCGGTTAAGTGAAGGTGGGTTTCGAAAATCCCTATTTGGTCTTCCTTCCCTATGATATGATTTCCCTGGATTGAAAATATACTAGGGAAATTCGTCTCTACTGATTTATCCACACTATGCACTGACTGAAAAAATGCTAAAATAGCTAGAGATGAAGCTTAACGCTAGCCCAAACCCCCTTCGTTGATAGGTGAAGGAAGTAACCTGATATCATGTTCTATCTTGGTAACTTTATTTATTACTCTTTCAGAGGCATTTCGCAGGACAAACTCGAATTGGTGAAGTTTAGTTTCGCTGTGTCATGTTGATCAGTATCTTAGTATACAAAAATTTTTTGTGCTGGGATGTCACCGAGACGACGATGACCATAAGACGTTCCAGAGGTTTCGCATATTGAATAGTTAGCAACCCCAAGTGGAATAAACATGTCAACCAATTTTTTAAGGAAATTCACTCATTATTAGCCAAATTTGATTATATTGAACAGTTTCGACATCGAGTACCTTCTAATTGTTCAATTGCGTCAGTCAAATCACTGCTTTCATATAGATGGAAACATAATAAACTTGTCGAGAAGAAGGAATATTTTACATAATCTTCTTTGATCGTACCAAACTCTTTCGATTTTGTGTGTTCCTCAGATATAGCTGTAGAAGTTTCATTTCGATAGTGTCTGTCTTCATTTCTTTCAGAATAAAACTGCATGCATATTGTGGAACATATCTTCATCGTCTTCTACTTCTTTTTAGATATGAAATATCAACATTGTGATTTCATTGAAATAGGGATCGATTATTTCTTGGTGTCTCGTTCTATTTCCCCTTTTTCTGTATTGTATTTTCTGTTTTCCATTTAATTTCGTGTTGATGAAAAAGGTAAAATTATTATTATACTTACAAGTTGGCTTGTTACTAAAAAAATATTTATACTTAATTCAATTAATTCACAAACCGATTGAAAGAATGAAACTATCATCGAAATTTTCCCTTCGTCACGTTTTGCTTTAATTTTTGTTCAAACCACTTGTGGTTTCATTCAATTTAACAGAAAAATCATGAAAACATGCATTTTATTGATTTCAGAATCTGTGATCAGCATATCAACAGAATACTATATCCTCGCTGACCATTAAACGAAATGAACCATAGAATTTTCATGAAAGTATTTGAATAACACCCCACGTAGCCCCCAGTCATAATTTTCTCCGCTGAAAAGCCATTCGAACCTCAATTCGTTCCATTTCAGTGTAAATCACTCCCATGTATTTCAATTTCCGTGACACCAAACTCATAAAATTTTCAGTCTGTTCAAATATACCACTTTGTGATACGACAAAAGTTATTCGTTCCACAAATGGGTCCATACGAATTAACTAGCCCCTGAAGTGCCGGAAAATTCATTTCGAGTATTATGGAATACGCCGTGAACGCCATTTTGATTCTCGGATAAATGACGGTGATTATGTTCCGAGATTTTCCTATGAATTGTCGTTCTTCATTTCGAATCGGTCGCTCAATTTTAAGTTACATGCATTTTATATTTTCAGACCTCCAACTGTCTGAATTGAGTAATCAATTTGCAAATAATCAGTTATGGTATTCACTGTATCAAAATTTATATTGAGAGAGTATTGAATCGAAATATTTCATTAATTTTTCCCAAATTTATAATGTGTAAACGATCTTGTAGGTGGATGTTTATTTTCATGAAAATAACAGAATCATGCACTGCAAACACATTCAGTCGTTTCACTAACTTCATCAGCAAACCCGCTCAATTGAAACAGATATAAGCAAAGGATAGTGGCAAAGTATTTTACATTGTATCTATTGTAATCTCTCCTAACATGAAATTACTTCGTTATTGTTAAAAATGCCACACAAGGTTGAATATATATTGTAATTCCGATAGTTATCAAACCCATATATTATTATCAATATGGAACCATACAAAATGCAGTTGAAATTCATTGTCAATAATGAACCAATATTCATAATGGAATATCGTTTTTTCAATATTGATTGATTATCCGTAGATCTTCCTCTCCCTCTTAGTAATCATTCCCACGAACTATTATTTGGTGTTCTATTTCGACACTTAAAATCAACACGATTTTTGCTTCACTCGAAAAAATCTAAATGGTCTATGCAACCGTATCCCCAGTTTTCAATAGACCATCAATCTCCGACAAAGTTGGACATGTTGGTATTATCCAATAGGTATGGACGTATGAATTTCTCATTGAAAATGTAAAGAGAAGAAAATAAACCGTACTTTAATTGGTAAAATTCGTATTATCTTCATGAATGACACAGTGCAAGTGAAGTAAATGAAATTCGTCTACATTATCATTCAAATCGAATTCAATATCTCATTTCTTGAGATCTGAATACAAGCGTGTGAAGTGAAAGTAGATCAAAATAGAATATTCCATAAGCAGAAAAAAAACTGTGTCAACGACGAAAATAGTTGTAGAAAAATAAGATGGTAGTGTGGTAAATAACTGGAAACCAAGAGGTCCAGTGTCATTTCACCAAAATGCGAATTTCTAGTGGACTGTATTCAGTTTCGGGAGAATTAGTATAACTACTTTTCTTCGGGCTTGAAGGCCATCGTTCTTTGGAATTTCCTCATAACGTTTCGCTAGCGCGAGTGGCCAGCTTCTTCAGAGGCTTACTCATTTCCGATGACTGAACGTTTCGATTTCATAAGGCGTATTTATATTGATGCAGGTAGTCTGGAGTGTTAATTACTTCTGTCGGGTTCGTGGAATAATCATCATCATTTTGCCGCACTACCAGCCTTGATTTTATTAGTTATTCTTGAATTCCCCAGAATGGAATTCCAAATTCTGTTTAGACTCAACGCTTCTTCTTTTCTGTTGCAATTTTCCGTATGTTTTTGGATCTCTATCGCCTCCCGTACCAGACGGCTATGGTAACCCTGGTTGAGGGCAATCAGTTTAGCATTTTCAAACAGAATCCTGTGGTCACCCTCACTCAGAGCGTGTTCCGCCACCGCCGATTAGTCAGTTTGCCCTAGCCTGCAGTTCCTTTCATGCTCTTTGAGCCTTGTTCCCATGGATCTTTTCATGGTACCGATGTATACCTTCCCACAGGTGCACGGTATACGATAAACCCCTGCTGCTGACCGTGGGTCTCTTTTGTCTTTAGCCGATCTGAGGCTTTGTTGGATCTTCTTGGTACGGCTTGAAAACCGTTTTTATGTTATATTTCCCCAAGAGTTTCCCAATTCTGTCAATCACCCTCAGGATATATGGCATATATGAATTTGCAACTACCTGAGAGTCCTTCCTGTTTTGAACCGTGGAACTCTTCAGTTTCATGGCTCTGTTGATCTCAGATACACTGTATCCATTCGACCTCAAGGTCACTTGAAGATGTTCCAGTTCCTGCTCTAGATGTTCTGGTTCACATATTCTTCGAGCACGTTCAGTTAGGGTAGATATGACTCCTCTCTTTTGGCTGGGATAGTAGTTCCATAGTGCGTGCAGGTACCTATCCGTGTGCGTGGGTTTTCGGTATACTTTGTGGGTTAGTCTAGCACCACATCGTTCAATCAGAACATCTAAGAATGCTTTCTGCTGGTTCTGTTAGGTTTCCATGGTGAATTTGATTCTGGGGTGTTGAGCGTTCAGGTGGTCCAGAAAAAGGTTCAGAGCGTCCCTTCCATGTTTCCAGTCGACGAAGGTGTCATCCACGTAACGTAGCCACAAGGTCGGCTTCAGATCAAAACGTTTCATGAAGAAGTTGGCCATCAATGGGCTCAGTGGACTTTCCATCGCCACCCCATCCAATTGTTCATAGAAGTTTCCCCTCCATCGAAAGTAACTCCACGTAAGGCATGCTCTAAAAAGTCCGACGATATCACTTGGGAACAGGCAGGCTAGCTCAAGAATTTCATGTTCTTACCTTGGGTAGACGAACCGGAAACAGGGATTCCCGGGTATGGAGATGGGTCTGTATCCTAGCCGGCCGGCTTGTATCCCAAAGAACAGGATCCTCTTTAGTAATTGTAACACTGGTGATCCAAAAGAATTGAGAGGGCACTGTAATCGGTACTAGGTGAGATTTAGTTCGTTTTCCAGAAAATGCGGGTAAACGATCGAAAGTGAAAAATGGTAGTAATAATTTGGTGAGTTCACGATGCGTACTTCTTGTCCGCTCATATATATCACTCCGGGTTTGGGTACTGCCATGTTCCCTGGTTCTAGGCGAACATGAAAAACTGTCTTATACGCGAAAAGATTCCTAATACGAAAGAATAAAAACTATTACTAATTTTGAATAATAATAATAGTTCATATGAATAATTGAATAGGTAAATTAAATATGCAGAAGTGAGAAAAGGACGGAACAGGTAGAATAAAGGTAACTGAAGAATAAATAACATATGGTTCCAAACCAGTTCTATAGTGATGAACACAAAGGATGAGTCGCATCGCCTTCCTTTCTTCAAATCAATCAATTAATCCATTATTCTGAGGTGTCAGAAAAACGGAATGGAAATATGGACATGTTTGAATCATTGAACGTCATCAAACTCAAACTGGTGTCAATTTGTCAAAACAAATCAAGTTCACTCCACAACAAAGGAAAAAACATTAATTAAAACAATCCAAATTGATATCAGAACAGTTAATATGATTGGCTATGGAAAGGAGGATTCTGAAACTTGACAATTAGGCGACAGGAGCATAAATTTCAGAAAAGTCAAATTCATCTTTCTGTTGGAAACCTTTTGCTACAAGCCTTGCTTTATACTCCGCAATTTTTCCTTCTCCATTATATTTCACTTTGAAAACCCATTTCGCTTGAATCGGTTGTTTATTCTCTGGTAAGTCGACTTCTGTCCAAGTATTGTTTTCATTTAGGGCTTCGAATTCTTTCCTTATCGCTTCTTTCCAGCAAGCACTATCCTTTCAATTGACTGCCTTTTCATAGCTCAAAATTCCTTCTGTCATATGTGTAGTTTGTAAATATGTTTCACATGTGGTTTTTCCTGTTGTCTGTAATGTTTCATAAACTCCTAGTCTTTCTCGAGAATTCATCGAAATGTTGAAGATGGATTCATTTAATGAACTTTTCGAAAGTATTTTGAGAAACCCAAATAATAAAAGAACACCTAGGAATGACATGCAATATGTTTGTATCCCTCTATAGTAAATTTCACGTATCATGCGAAAAAAAACTAACTCACAGGGTGTTCTGTTTCAAAAAACATGCATAAACCTCAACTTATGTCTTTTAATTCATTAAAGAATGAATTTTGAGTCATCTCTTCTCCGAATCAAAAAATAGAAATTACAACTTCTATCAAAGAATTAATATAAAAAAATTCTGTTGATAGGTACATGTATATCAATCAAAGACGTTTGATTCACTCAAAAAAAGGAAAAAGAAGTCCATCTAAAACAGCTACTCCCCTGCCTATATGGCTACGACGGGCACACGGTTACAAATAAATTACTTTTTCTTGCTCAATTTGTATACCAATTATGAAAAAAAGGCAATAAGATCTACACTAAGGAAACTAGAGAACTATTCTTGAAAAAATCTCACTCACCAGGAAAATACAACCCAAACAAGATCTCGTATCGCTCAGAGAAAACTATCTCTTGAGCTCATCAGTGGGAAAGAGGGTTACTGAAAACTTTGCTAATTATCTTCTTATTTTTATTATATCTGTATTTAGGTCAAAATGATGTATTTGTCCTGATACGAGAATGCAATATTATAATCAAAATTGATTTTGATGGTTACATATTGAGAATTATTCTTCTGTGAATTCTTGGTGAGCCAACCATATTAATGTGGAGGTCTGAGATAATATCACTTTCACTTTCATGAGGTTATAAAATGTCCCCCACTTCCTCTATTTCACTAGGAGATATTCAGTAATCTTGGTGTATTTTAAAATCTAACTCCCACATACAATTGCATCGTCTTTTCAGCAGTTAATATTTCAATTGTAATATCTCTTTTCAATCTGATTAAAGTTTTCCTTCCAATTCATGAAATATTTGAAACAATCATGTCTTTTTTTTAATAATATGATATTTGAGAATCGTTTGGTAACTGTTGAGCTGTTGTTGCAATAGATGTTGAGATAGGCAAAGGTACCACCTTTGGGGAAAATACAAAATGGGGGACAGAGCATAAATAATATCAATGAACCCAGAGATTCAACAAAGAGAAAGAGATACTATAAAAAATATACTAATAAGCATGAAACCTGAAACACGTTTCAGCAAAATTAAACACGCCCAAACAAATAGAAGTCCGCCCACTAATGAAACGAGTGTGTTTCAATTATTGCTTGAAACATTTTTATCCAGTTGAAACGTGTTTCATGAAATAGGTCGCGTTCTATTTTTCTGTTTCAGTTGCTTTGTTTTGGTCGAAGTTTCGATCAATTGAATACGTGCGTGAAAATTAATAACGACCAAGAATTCAATATTGCGTTTTTTTCTGTTCTGGGGACGTACGAAGAATTGTACAATTATTATAATCTGGAGAAGTACTCGAATACACAATCACAACAAAAAGCTTATTAAAATGTTGCCAATTAGGTAAAAAGCTCAGGTGAGCATAAACATTGATTTTATTCAGTGAATAACATTAAACTGACTTAAAAGTGAAAAATGTACTTATATTTTATTTTTATTATGCGAAACAAAATTTTGACAAACTGGAATAATTATATTAGCCACTAGGGAGTATATTATGACTGTTTTTTTTCGTTTTGTACATATAATCACCTCGGAAATCTGCTGAACAAAGCTCACCAGAAATCTGGTTTAAATCCACGGAATCCAGAAATCCCACCTATAATCCTTGAAGAAATCCTAAAATTCACTAGAAATCCATATTTGGTGTACAAATTTCACGGAAGTGAAACACCCCTCTCATATAATGTATAACAAAAATTTTCCGTTACCTATTGAATTTGCCCAGCTCTTGAATTTCGAAATATTATAAAAACAGACATGTGCAGTTACAGACAATCATACTTTATGTTACCATTGTGAAGCTATTCGGGATTGAGAAAATATTCACACAGCTTATTTTTCAAAAGAATTGCTTCTGCCTAGGTACCACATAGAGTGAGAGATTTGTAATTCTGCAACGACCTCATCTTCAATACTTTTTATTGTTGACTACACAAATTTCATGTTTCGTTTGTCGCAATTGATTGTTTCACGTTTTATGTTTCATGCTTAATGTTTCAAAATTCATGCTACTTTGATGTGCGGCCTCCCTCAGGTCTCTGATGAAGCAACTTAATGGAAACTGTTACATTTAGAGCCGGGTTCACTTCTGAATCATACCAAAAAATTGTAACTTTGCACAGGTGCATTTTGCCAGGAAAAAAAATCAGCTATGTTTGTTTAATATGTCACATGTCAGTTATGTACACAACACAAGAAAATATGAATTAATTTCGAATTCAACAATTGAAAAATCACGAGCATTCTTTTCTCATTTAATAGGTTTCGGAACCGTTTCAAGTAGAACACCGCGGTCCAGTCAACAATAGATAAAAAAACAAGTATAAAATTCAGATGAGGCTCTTTGTTGTCAATAATAGAATATGGAAATGAATTCACCTCACATAATCTACTCCATCTTCTCCCTTTTCAATGGAAGAAATCCACTGGGACGGTCCGAAGCGTCTTTAGAGAAAATTCATATTTAGAAGCTATAGTCCTTCCGAAATCCTGTAAAGCCAAAGCCGGGACATCCGTGATTTATTAGAGGGTACCCATAAACTACGAGATAAGGGCAATCCTACGAATAGGAGAGGTTATTTAGAGGGATAAGGATAAATCCAAGAAGAGCAAAGTATGCAATACGTTTCCGGCTGCTTACTTTTATCTTCGATACAAATCAATGGATCGAAAAAATGTACATCTCCAATGAACGTTTATCCCAGAAACGTATTGTTCGAGTTTGAACGGTGTGGAATGAATTACAGGATTGAGATTTATTCGGTGTGCCGATTTGTTTCGTTTGTACCGTTTACACAATGATGCATGGGCGTTTTGGGAAGTGGAACGTTAATAATGGAATAGCTAGAGTTGTTCGAGCCTTCAGAGCTATGGATTTAGTTCGTAGTATTCGCTGAGAGCTGTTGATGCATTTTTCATGTGCCCAAAATGTGGGTAGAGTGAGTCATTTGCAATACTGATAAAAGATCCAACTGAATGATTCAAAATCAGTTTCATCCTAATATGAAGTTTGTTTGTCGAATCGAATATTCGTATATCCAAAGGCAATATGTCGTTTATACAAAGAGTGAAATTATCGGAAGTTGAACCATTGGGGAACAGATACTGTGAGATACGTGCTGTCAATTCCAAGGACAAATTCTCTGTTATCATCAATACAATCAATACACTTCAGTTTTCAGTTGATGCAACAAAACATTGATCATAACCAGCAACATGTAGAAATGTTGTTCGAACCAAAAAAGTTACTCAGTTGAGATTAAGGACTTGATTTTTTGAGTATCATACCTAGTGCTGTCGAATAAACAAAAAATGAATCAGCGCATCCCACAAAAGAAACTTTGATGTTTGTCCAGAAAACGTATTTTTCCAACTTGTTTGAGGAATGTATTGTATAGCGAAACACGACTCGCGCTTTTGTAAACCGATTGTCAATATGATACAAGAAACTGTGATATGCTTTGTATAATATGGATTTTCATCAAGTATTGCAACTTTCGTCATAACTTGAACCAGATTCGAATGTTTTTATTCTGACTGATAATGATTTCGAAACAGATAGTCTGATCCTCATTTCATTTACTTTATCACCTGGTCTGCAGCTAAGGACGTCGTTGTACAGCTCTGTCTGATACAGGTGTCCTTTGAATGTACAGTGTCCACTCAGTAGCCCTGTTATTGCCCTTATCTGATTACTCTCACACTGAAGCAGTCTTCCGTCTTCTTCCTCGACGGCCTCTTTATGAAAGTTTCCCGTGAGCGCTACTAGGTAAATTTCCCCAGTAATTTCTGTTTTCTTCTCACTCTGTTCCTCATGTGCTTCCGTAGCATCGTTTTGCGAAAAGATTGGGTGAAAGAGACAGATTTTTTGTACATATTTTCAGACCGTTGAAGGGGAAACTAATTGAAAGTCAAAAAAATCGCCCGAAAGTATAAAATTCATGAAGGTATAATGTTTCAAATGATACAGGGTGACAACTGTTCCGAATGTATTGCGAGAAAATGAAAAATTGAAAAAAATTTCCCCGTATACCCATTTCAACTTGAATTTATTTCATCGTGACGTTGACGTTTGTTTTAGTGTTTCCTCTTTCAGAAGCAGACTGTACAAGAAATGGTTAAGAAATTCTGTAACTGACTCCCGGTCAAAAATTAAGAGTTCAATTGTATAGAATGAATCATGTGGGATATGAAAAAAGACTCAGGCCATATATCACAGGAATTGTAGCTGATAACAACCCCCTGCATACACGGCTCTCTGTGATTTCCAACCTACAAATCGAGTGGAATTGATATTCAAATTTGCTAAGGAATCCTTCTCATATTCCAGGATTTCGCCAGCGGAATATTCTTCGGTTCAAAAAATATGCAGGGTATTCATAATTCAAAGTTCAATTATTAACAGAAATATTCCCCATCGATTGAAAATGGGAATTTCCATTTCAGACGCTTGGGGAAAATAATTAGTGGAAACACGAACCAAAGGCATGGTGAATTGGAATCACCGAAATATGGCGTGGCGGCAATCTGGGATTCTTAACAGAGAATTTCGGAAAACAAAAGTCTAGAGGCGGGAGAAACTCGGTCTTTTGTTGGGTGGGAAATTTTGTTGATTAAATTTCGAAAATATATTTTTCCGTGCCGTGAGAAACTCATGATGGTAGGATAATGATTATATTATGATGATGATTTATTTGTCCAAATATGTGCTTACATCTGATGTTGTTACAAAATAGAAAATATGAGTACTGCAGTACACATATGAAATGTGATTACACGGCTGATGTACATTGCACTGAAAAAACACCCAAAGTATCGAAAAAATGACATAGCTGGACCAAATTTAATGAATGATGAAATAGTTCATTGAACAAACAAAATTAGGTATCGGTGAAAGACAATTTGGTGAACCACATTTAATTTCTTCACTAATTATTAGATATCATCTTTCTTATTCAATATTGTATCGATGTAGAAACCCAACAGAATAATACCCCTTTGTTTGTTCTTCATGTTCCTAGAACGATAAATCATATGTTTCATAGTGATATAGCATATATTCTGCAATAATTGAATATACATCGTCATACATCGCTAAAACGTTTTGTAGAGATCAATAACCCTAACACCAAACTGATATATCTGCACTCAACGCGCGTTTCGCTAACAAGGTTAGCATCTTCAGGAGAAGACAATTTATACCAAATCTGTCTGAAGTGTCTAGACTACTTATATACTTCACAATCTAAGGTAGTACAAAAACTACCTGCGGAGTTTTCCCATATTTACTTCGTCTGTTATTCTGAATAATCAACAGATAACTGGAGAGGCTTTTTGTCACCATCAATGCAATTTTTGAATTTTGCTATTTCTAGACTCTCGACTGCATCGAGTAGCCGTGTGTCATGCACATGCTTAATCAGCTTGAGATAGCCTTCACCAATTCTTTGGTCATTGTCAAAGCATTTTTGGCGACACTGGACTTTTCTCAACGTTTATAAATAGAGTTGATTTTTCAAGTCAGCAATAAAAAGTTACCGGTATATTGGTCATATTGCCAACCAAGGTATGGCATTTTTTCAATCTGTAGATCAATGCTCTCTCTTAGGCCCAGCCCAAGTGTATTATGAGTTTTATGACGCGTACAAAATTCAATATAGGTGAAATAGATAATTTCACAAATTTTCCATGAAATACGTTCACTTGCAAGTTTATAGATAAGAGTAGGGATGGAATATACTACTTAATGTCTGCAGTTTTTCCATAAAAACTTTTTTTGAACAACCACTAACTACTTGAATGAAGTTGAAAATAAATTAGCCCCATCTCGGGGATTCACTCATTACAATCAGCACGGGCTGGTTGAATTGTATGAGGGCAAAACAGCGACAAAGGAATTGGCTCAAAATTTCATCAGAACCAAATTGCCTCGGGGTTATCCATGTGGTTTTATATTTGCCGAAAAAGTTCAAAGGGCATAAAAGCCGTCATATTCCTGAAAGAGTTTCGGGATGTGGGGTTGACATCCCGACAGCATAAATTAACTGCTCCGTTTCCATGTGACTGTTGAAAAAAGTATTTCGTTTATTCCACGAATGGTTGGGAATATTACAGTCCCCCTGTGTTTTATTTTCATGCCGTTTTTCGCGTAACTGCCGAGAGGGATTTTGCTCATCTGATTGCTACCTTTGCGATTCTGCATTTCAGTAAAGTTCAATTGGGTTGTGAGAACTTAATATTCAGAAAATATATTTTCGCGTTGACTGTAGGCTGAGTTTGGTTTTGAATAATACTCATTATTATCATTATCATGTCTTCATTTCCCAAATTTCTTCATCCGTTTTTGATGAACTAGCAATTGAAAGGTCATTTTGTTGGATGCAATTTTTTTCAATCACTCATTTTTCCACACCCTGGTGCGGCCCAATAGAAAAAAAACCTCGTTGGTGGGCGTCTATACCTATCTCAACAAAACTACCCCTAATTGTTCCCAGGAAATTGAAGTTTGTCCAGAATTGAGAAGACCTGTCGAATAGAAGTGTCGGAATCTAGGAAAGTTAAAATTTTCCTTGTTTCATTACGCCATCAGATCAATTCCAGAATTTCAGGTGTTTGGAGAATAGGATTGAACAAAATTCATCCAAATGGAAAGAATAACTTTGTTCAAGAAATATCTTTCAATGAACATTCGCATTTTTTGCGGATCATTGAATCTCCAATATCGGGCGATTTTGAATTTGAAGAACCAACTATTGTTTGAATTTATTCGTTTGCAGTGAATCATTCTCCTGCCGCAATCCTTTCCAGAATTCCTTAAAATAATGCCCATAACAAAAATGGTTCTTCTGAGAGAAGAAGAGACGAAGTAAGAAACTTGGATCATTTGAATTTTGAAAACTCGATCTGCTTCCGTTTACGAAACTATGTTTGAATGCTAAGATCAAAACTCAATATTTTTGGAAATTGTCATATATGTTCAATAAATAATGTTTATCTCAGGAACACAGTCATTTATCAATCCGTCAAAACGTCTATTCTAATGAAAGTAAGAAGACCGATTTTGTGTTCATCCTAATGGGGAATATGCATGATTTTTTGTTTTGTCATGAATGAGTCATTTACACCCCCACGGCGTAGAGAAGAACATGAATAGGCTTGGAAATATCCAGACTATTTCTCAACGTGAAATTCAAAACATTAAATGAATTTGAGCCGTTCAAAGGCCACCATTTAGCGCGCGCTTTAGATGATTTCGAGTGACGTATCTCATGTTTGTTTACTGCGTTTCAGTTTCGATTTCTATACAGATCATGGAAGAAGCTGAAACAACTTACTACTTAAGTATTGTAGGGTATCGAAGTCGAAGTCACTTTTCGAAAACACCCGATGAATTTTTCTTTTCGCATTTCAAGGGTGCAAAAGTACGAAAACAATGGTGTAAGATAACGAGGAGGAATAATATATATCCGGAATCGTATTTTCATTGATGTGAAGATCAATTGAACGTAGTGTGCTATATTTTTATACACCTCAGTGTGAGTTTGCCAGAAGTCAGTTTTGCATCAGATATTCAGCAGTGGAATATTTTGTTTCACACTAACTCAACCTTGTTCGGAATATTTAGTTATAATTTACATTTATGCTGTGGGCATTTATGAATAATAATCTAAGTATGTTATGCACTCGAATACATCATATAACACTATGTTCACCTCGCAGCTGCCACTCATTTGATTTCTTTCTTCCTAAAAATCGGGATTTGTTTCAAAATATACTGTTCGAAAATGTACATATTATCGGTGAATTGTCGAATGTGCTTGGATATACCACTTTCTTTCATAGTTCCAGATTCACTAGCCATCGTCACAGGAATACAGGTTTGAAATATTTTACCACTAACACAGTATTTGTATCGATGCCAATAAATCCACGGTTGAATCTGTCGTCTGATATCACATTTCTTTTCGACCAATGGTGGCGCTTTTTGTCAGTTTGAGTTTCCCTCCCTAATTCTTTGATTTTCATATGATATTTTATGGGTTTGAATGATAACGGAATGAAAAAATAACTTTCAATTATAATATGATGATAATAAAGATTTTTTTTAAAATTAAATTTCATGCATATTCCCAATTCAGCGTGGGAACTTTTCATTATTCCCGATTATGGTCGGTTGATCACTCAAAAACTCAAAAATCCACTAATAGTACAATGAGCTTATTTGGTTCCGTAATACTTGGAAAGAAATAATTAGATCGTCGAAAAGTGGGTTATTCCCAGCTGGATAATCGAACTTTCAGATAGAGAAGACTGAATATTTATTTAAATGCAAACCGACGTCCAGCTATGTCTTCGTACTAACATATTCCATTCACATTGAGTCTGAATGTTTCGAAGCAATTTAAGAAAAAGCATTTGCTCTCATTGATGGATGATACCATCCTTTTTTAAATTCTTGATTTTTGTTCCTTGAAACTGAATACTTTCCAGTTGCGAAGAGAACGGTGATGTTTTGTTGAAAAAGGCATTTTATCAAAAATGTTTGGCGATTATCAATTTACTGTTTTCTCACTCATCTTAATCACTGTCAATGTATTCTCTCGAAGATGCTAATTTGTTCAACAAAATTTATGTTATCATTAATTTTGTTCCTCTCCAAAATGCTACTTGGTTAGCGGAACAGAAACATACGGATACACTCTTATGCCAGATTTTCACTTTGAGACATTTATTTGCAATAGCAAATCTTCTTCAGACAGAAATTCTCTCGATTGAAACGATATGTAGTTTGTGTTGAACTTCTTGCAGTATAAAATATTGAAGGGAATCGTACTGGTATTTTTGAATATGCATATTCATCAACTATTGGCCATTTCTATACAAACAGGGTTTCGAGTATGATGTTGCAATAATTTAGTAGTATCATATGTTCTCACAATCCTTTGTGTTTGCCGAATCCTAACAGATTTTAATTTCGATATTACAACAATCGATACAGTAAAACGAATCCATTTTATCTTCTTATTTTCCATCTAAATATTCGTTTATGCCATTTCATGACTTGGCTCTGCTAAAATACGTACATATTTTGCGTGCCGATAAACGTCCAAATCTACATAAAGGAAACTAGGTCGAACGGGAAAACAGGAACAGTTCTGCGAGTAATAACACACTATTACTTCATGGCTGGAAAGTCTAGTAATTAATGGGTGTCCGGAAAATAGAAACATCTAATTAAATAATTAGGGTATGAAATATGATAGCGATCGTTCAATTGAATGATTTATTGCTAATATCCGTTCAGGCATTATTTACATTGAATGAGGGTGTGTTGGGGGATTTACGATGATGGGCGGTTTTAGTTCACCTCTGAAATATTGTCTGTATATTGAAACGTGAAGTGAAGAGTTGTCATGAACTTTTCAGAACTGAATGTTTTCAATTGATTAGCGCAAAAGTTTGGTGCTTATGCTTGGGAGGTTTTGGATTCGATTGTAGTATGGATCAGTGATTTTTCAGAAGAAGAATGACTGTCACATTTCATAATTGACGAAACAGGGCACAGTGGAGCGGACGACCTGAAAACTCAGCAAAAAAACACGTCCATACTTCCATGTATTCGAAACACTGAAAAAATTCAAGGAAAAAAATGGTTTCTGATATCATTTTCATAAAATGTCAGGTATAGTTTTCGAGAGGTTGGGATAATTGCATTAGGTGGAGCAATGAGCTGAATGAATATACGAAGATTTTGAGAAGTGACAATAAAGCTTGTTCATCGAACTAGACATTTCTGTTTTTCAACTTATAAAAAAAGGGGTGGAAGCGCAAGTAGATACTGAGGTTGAAATATCTAGAACAAAATTCAAAAATTTCTCTTTATATTGCAAAATGAGTATCAAGAATTGTCAGATTTTCACAACTCATCCAAGTGCAGACATTTTTCTCTCCTGAAACAGAAGAAGGTAATATTTTCGACATTATATTCTGGAAAAACTTCCTGGAAGGCCTTTTCTGCATTGAATGATAAAAATACGAAACCAAATAGAAACATTCCAATTGTTCATAAAAACTAGGAGGTAAAAAAATCAGAAATGGAATCTACTCTTTCCAATGATTTTTTCCGAAAACGCAGCTCTGGAACTGAATGATGAATTATTTAATTTGATGAGAGGCGAACTCAAGAATAGATCTTCGACAGGTTATGATGATAAACCTTCGTCCATACTTGAAAAAATTATTGATTCTATCATCGAACCACTAATTCACTTGCTGAATGTTTCATCTGGCAAACCGACTGAATTGAAAGTGGGAAAATTAACTCCCATTTATAAGAAAAATAACCCGAAACATCTGGAGAATTGTAGACCTACAACTATTATTCCTAATTTTGCTCTTAAGGTAATCGATAAATAATAATGATAATAATAGTAATAATATTTCTCTTATTCATCAGAATAAGTGTTTCATCCAGGATAGTAGGTAGAGTGTTACGATGAAAAAAGGCAACTCTGGTTCAGAATGTGAATGGCAACTTCTCACTACTGTTTTTCCACCTGCGCCAATAATTAGACACTTGATATCTTTCATCATGGTAAGCAGGAAAAAAAAAGAAAAGGTTGATGGATTTCTTGATTAAATAAGATATTTCATCTAACAGCCAACATGGATTTCGTTATGTCAAATCCACAACAACCGCTATCCAAAGCTCTCAGGATGACTAAATAGACTGTATGGATAGGAAAGGGATTCCCCAAGGGTGACTTCTGTGATCTGAGTCGCGCCTTCGATTTTGTGGATTTTTTTTATCAATTTTTTTTATAACGAATTCAGGAATCAATGGTCTTAATGAGATACACTCCTTTTTCAAAAAACGTCACCAATTTGTTTGAAATCTCATAAGAATAGTTTGCTGCGTAACGTTCTATCCGCAAAAACGGAAATAACGTTTCGTGAACTGTAAGGATCTATCCTGGAACCAGTCAGATACACTATTTATATATATCAAATAATTACCTATTTTCGACATATTAAAATGACAGTCCATGTTGATGACACCTCCTTACTTACATCGCACATGAATCAATCGGAGTTGAAACAAAAATGTGAGGCCACATTCAACCAGTTAGTTTCTTGGTTCAGTGATTTGAATTTGTTTTCAATTGCTCAGAAAACCAATATTATAAAATTCCACATACCACAAAGACTGCTGGTTAAAATTAATATTGTTTCGAACAATACTTCACTATCTATGCAGGGAAATGCAAATTTTTACGTATCACTTAAACTGGAACGAACATTGTACATCAATTATATCTGAAGTCTCATTCATTTTTATATGTTCAGAAATCTAAAGTTAATTCTCACTCAACCACACCTATTGAATCCATACTACAGGCAGGTAAAGAGCAGACTCAGGTACGGAGTGTGTCTTCAGATATAATCTACGTTGCCGCGAAATATTTTTATTTTCTGGAAAAAAATTATGTTGTTTTGCTGGGGTCAGGAGAGATCATTCATGTCATGAATTTTCAAAATTTTCGTTATATTAACCTGTTCAGGTCTATAAATATTTGAAATTTTCGTTTTTATAATCATAAATTTAAGAACCAACATCATCTATAAAGCTTCGAAAAGAAATTTATCTAAATCACTTCAAGTTACACAACATGAAAGGGCATCCAAAAGAATTGGGGCTGTATCTAATTAATAAATGTATTTACTTTCTGCATGAGTATCTTGACAAATTCAATAGAGTTCTTGTAATTATTTATCGTGACGTTGAATTTGTGATACATATGGGTCCGCGATGTTAATTTTATTTTTTTGTTTTATTTTGTAATGTAGTGTTCATGTCTACCTTCTGGTGAACATTGACAATTCCGATACAATGTACCTATTTCCGAGGAAAATCTATTCAAAAATAATTTAACTCTCAAGAATTTGTCGGTAACTGAATGAAATTCATATTCAACAAGTCGCTTTCCTTTTCCAATCCATCTTGGCACAGAACTAATGACGTATATGCCCAGCAATCTCTGTGAAGTATAGCAAGAAAAAAACACTTAATATGTGTTCTTCGTGTTGAAATGTATCCCTAGGTTTTTTTTTTCATAATGGTCTACACTCCCTTTGTGCAACTGGAGAAGTAGCTAAGTTTGTGTCGGGATAAATCGGTACATGAAAAAGTTTAATTTCCAGCGGATCAAAAGCGACCAACCGATATTACACCGTTGCCGTCTACCATTTCAGTATAAATTATGATTGGAATACGAATATAATCAGCCTTCTAAAACATTTGATATGATTCCTGTGATTGATGGTACGAACCGATTATTGTTTTAATACATAAAAGTTGATATAGCCGACGTAGCATTAACGAGAACCATTAATTTTTCGTGTTTTTGTTTTGTCACCACACATTTTCAATTCCGAAGTTCAAAACATCACAAACAAAATAATTTCTTTGGTTTTTCATTTTCGTTATTTCTGTTTGTCATTATATCGTTACCTGAAAGTATGGATTTCATGGAATGAAATCATTATCTGTCGCTTCATTTTTCCATTTTTTGATAGGTTGGGATATGTATGAAAAAGTATTTATCTACACCCGTACTCTAATAATACACTTATATGCCCACAACCCGTTTTATAATGAAATCCATTACGATACAGATTTTCATTACGATACAGATTTTCAACCAATAGAAACCCATTATTTTTCAATCAAGCATGATGTGCAACCTTGCATTTTGACGTTTGTCAAGTCAAAATCAGTAGGTATTGAATGTTTGAAGAATTTAGTGAATTTTCGATAATCGAATGAAAATGTCCTATAGCAGTGATATAGAAGAATTACCAGCGACTCCTCCACAGATGTCTTAGACAAGAAAAAAATACAATCGATAGGATTATATTTTTCATTTGACAAATGCAACACATATGTTTTTATTTTCGTCCAAATCGAATGAGCTTTCATGGCCAAGTGGTCAATGGCGAGGGCAGTGATCAGAAATGTTCGGGTTCAAATCCTGACCTCGGCAGAGACTTTTTTCCTTTTTTTTCTTTCCATTTCTCATTGTTTTATTTTCCGTGGTTATACCATTAGTTATAATTCTGTAGAATTTTTCGAAGAAATACGATTGATTACCTACTATTATTGTGTTCAATATAAATACCTATTAATATAATATTTACAGTTCTTCATTATTCATTGGGTGTAGATAAAATAGCGTATGCAACTCTCATGTAATAGTTATTAATACACTCGCATAAACCATACAAAACTCACCTTCGGCTCGTTTCGTATCCCGGTTTATGATCATATATTAATAACCATCATTACACGATCGTTGCATAATATACTATTATCTACACCCGTACTCTAATAATACACTTATATGCCCACAACCCGTTTTATTATGAAATCCATTACGATACAGATTTTCAACCAACAGAAACCCATTATTTTTCAATCAAGCATGATGTGCATGCTCTGCATTTGACGTTTGTCGAGTCAAAATCGGTATAGGTATTACATTTTTGAAGAATATAGCCAAACTTCGATAATCATAACAAAATGTCTGATACCAGCGATATGGGAGAATCACCTTCGACACCTTCACAAACAGAAATATAGTTAGAGTGATTGAATTTTTTATTTAACGAATGCATTATTTATATGCGTACTTTTTCGATCAAGTTTTCTGAGCTCTTTGTTGTCGAGCAGTTTAAGGCGCGGAGCTTATAGAAGTTAGTTGTGATACTAGGTGGAAGGAGACATGGGTTCGAATCCGGACTCGAGTAATCTTTTTTTTTTAATTTTTGATCTTCTCTTCATTTCTTATCGTTTTATTTCTCGAAGTTATACCATTATTTGCAATTCTGTTGGATTTTTCAAAGAAATGCGTTTAATTAGTATCATTGTGTGCAATACAAATTTAAATATGATATTTGTTGTTCTTCACTATTCATCGGGTGTAGATAAAATAGCATATGCAACTCTCATGTATTGGTTATCACATGATCGTTGCTTAATAAACTATTTTCAACTGATTCTCCCACAAATCATCTTTATATGAAAAAGGTAGTGTGCAATTTTGTATTGTTGAATACGCCTGCTTTCATGAAATGAAATGAAAAACAATCTGGTGAGCTCAATATGGATGAATTAATTCAAAATGATTAGAATCATTTTTTTCCACCAGTAACAGCATGCGTTAGACAGAAATAAAATTACTACATACTGATAAAATTCCAGTAGTTCAATGTATTCACTGAGTATTTAACTGAATTTGTGACATATACTGTTTCATTTTCAAAAAGTCGCAATGATTTGAATGATCGCGAAAAAAGTTATTTTCTTCTACCAATCCTTCAGTTATATTCGATCTTTCCTAAAACGATTTTCCCAACGACAAAATATCATGACCTAGCTCATAATGCGCACAACATGTTCCCTTTCTGAGTATTCATTTCTGTGAGAAGTTAGCGAATGAAAAGAAAAATTGTTGATAATATTCAAGGCGAGACTCGGGAGTCACAGCTTTGCTTGATGATGCTTCGAGATGATTTGTGGAATGTGTTGCAGCGTCTGGAGGAAAAATGCTATCGTTTTGAGTTATTAGGGCTCCGTGCAAAACGCCTGGAATTACTTCATTTTGTTTCTCGGTGCCCTATTTCCCTGTATTCGTTCTTGTTCGTCCTGCCCCATTTCATGCTGCAAGTTGTAAAGTTTGTTGCAAAGTGTGATATATTTCGCCATAGGATCATAAACGAATACCAAATGACCACATTTTCGTGAAATATGAGACAACGGATCGATTCTGCAGTGCTTTTCGAGGATGAAAATGTCATTTGCAGTCGATTGAAGTGAACTGTTGATAGTTCTTTATTGTTTTATGCAAATTGCAAGATTCATCGTGTAGACAGTAGTCGATTCGTTTTGAATATCATTTAGAGGTTGAGTGTTCATTCAAATATGTTACTGGAATAGATTCGCATTTCTGTATTCTTCACTTAAATTATGTTTTTTCATTTTGATCTCACATCCACCCACACAAGTTTATAAATTCAAGAAAGAATATAGTTACATTAGAAGTTTGCTCGAAAATAATGGAAAGAATGGGAAAAACTATTTATTGGCACCAATAAAACAACAGAAAACATAACAATCACTTCACTATTTCCGCGTTATATCGTGATAGTCGCCTTCACCAAAAACTCTGCTTACCGATCCAGCAAATCTTATAGACTGGAAGCTGACTGCTGAAAACCTGACCGATCGAGTAAAAAAATAATTCTTTAAAGTTAGCAGTAACAAGAACAATGACAAAAATCATCTGCCTGGGCATAACTTATAAAGGGATTCTCGACAATAATTTTTCAATTCAAGTTTTCCAATTGGCAATATGCGAAGTGAAAAATTTCGAATGATTGCTCTGACCCAAATGGGAGGAAATGTGGCACTATTTTTGTTTCAAGTAATATTTGGCACATGAACTTCTAAGAATTGAAATTACACAATCAATAATCCACTTGTATACGATTTCACCCTGCTTCTAAAATGTTTTGTTTGATAGAACCTCAAAAACCATAATATATTAATTACACTTGGTTTATTGCATATAATTCATGCAGGAGTTCTTTCCAGACATACGATTATTTTTATTTTGGTTGTTAGTAACTACTAACTATCTCGTAACAAATATCACGTCTAAGTTAAAGTTCTCATTTTTCAATGACACTGTTCATGCAACCAATTAACAATTAGCAAATAACAATTAAGAAGATGGTCAACTTTTATCTTTCTACGTTATTTGAACGAGATTTTCTCATTCTGCGCATTTAATACGCAGATGACCGCGAAATGGTCTATTCGGTGACATTGCTGTGACAGTGAAATTGACTGAAAGTTCACTGAGCTTCTGTTGAAACCAATTTATTTTTATTTATTTAATAACGTAGAAAAATATAAAATGGAAATTGACGATCACATCCTCGTGGACCTTGTTCGGCAATTTCCTTGTTTGTACCACAATACAAGAAACGTCTCAACCTCTTCCATTCTACTAAAGATTTTGGAGTTGTTGTGTATCATGACATTGGGGTTAGGTTCTACTTGTTATTTTGGTCTGCATAAATGGAAACATTTTTCTCAGTTACTTGATATTTGTTATTTTGGGCTGCATAAATTCACATCAACTTTCGAAAGACATTTCGCTATTTCACTCGATAAGCGAGAATTTTCCCAGTCCACCCTTAGACTTTCAGAATTTGATGTTCATAATTGTTATCGGTTCCTGTCATGAATGTATGTGTCACTTGATGGTCGAGTAACATTTGACTTCGAATCATTTTTCGATCATTCTCTTTCCCTTCCCTACATCCCTCTACCGTTTCGTTTAGTTTCTATGTAGTCTTCATTCACCAGTATATTTTTTGCACTTTTTCGCTCCAATTCCTTTCTTTTCTGTACAATTGTCTTTTCTATTCCCTCTCGTCTCTTACCCTTGTATTTTTCTCGATAATTAGTTTTTTCTCTGAGGATATTTTATCTCATAAGTACATTCTTCATCATTGTGTTTTGATAGTGAATACGTTTTCATTTTATGGAATCACATTTCACTCTCTACATGAAATTATTGCTGAATAAATATTTTTCACCATCAAAGTATTAAGAAATAACGAAATCAGATGGAAGTTTTGCTCGGTGTGCTAGTTTAATCCCACCAGAGAATCGTCAATATTTTCTGGCATCACAATACAACCATCAGCTGAAGAGAACTCGATGAGTTCCTTTCTAGCGCAAAAACCCAACTCATTTGCCCGATGGCAACTAATTGACTGGGTTAAAAAATGTTTTCCCGGAACGCCTAATTATGACAGACTTTATCAGCATCAGATACTCCGCAGAGAACAGTTCGGTGTGTAATTGGCTGACGTAATTGCTTCCTAACCTAAAAAGAAACTTAATTGAGGTGAAATGAAGTTGTGCAGCTCCCCGAGACGATGTGACAGCAGCTTTTGGCGGAATGTTTGCCAGCGAGTTTCCAAGTAACAGGTAGAAACAGGATGGGCTGAGGGCGGAACAGGTTAGGGTGGTTGTGGAAATAATATGCTTCACATATTTACACGTGGTGGATTATAAGGATCCGTGGCATATCTCGAGATGTAAAGTTGGCTGGATCGTGTGATGCAAAATGTATATTGTGTGATGAGGATGTATGTTTTGAGCCCAACGAAGCTAATTATGTAGTAACTTGAGATCGGGCCTTATTCAGGAGTACCTTCGTGGGACTGGAGGAATCGTATATAAACTATAACCTTACAATAATTATAGCGTAGCAAATCAGTCATGAGAAATCAGTTTTGGGTGATGATATCATCGAATTCTCCTCCCTACTCCGCAACTGAATTTATTATTTCAATATTCTGTCTTAGGGAGAATTTCGGCTGTCGTTAAAGGACATAACTCAAGGTTGTATTACGATTTGTTCACAAAAGGAATTCCTTCGAGGGCAGCAATCCCAATTATGAATTTCCAAAGTATCAAAGATTTTCAATATTACACATTATGCTTGGCTCATGGACCACACGTTTACTTTTACTCTGCTTCTCCATTTCGGACTCGAAATATCCAGCAAAATTGTTGTGATACCAAAATTGGACGCTTTAATATATTTTCGAGAAGAAAATGAATGAATACTCAACGAGGTAGACAAAAAAATAAAATTATAAACAGGTAGAGTTGATAAGATATATTATCGAAATTTGAAATGAACTATTGACATGAATTGTCTACAGATTGAGTGGAAAACAAAAGAATGTGAGAGGATTCGTTTTATGAATTGTGAATTTATCTCTTCAATCATTCCCTGGCGCAAAGGATGATGTTGAATGAGTTTGAGCAAATGATTGTTATAGTTTTCATGAGACAAAATTATTCAAGTTGAGATATGACGACGGAATTATTATTTATACTTTTTTTCATTTTTATTCACTCGATGTCAGGTTCTGACCAGTTAATGTGTGCTCGCATTTTCTAATTTGTTAGTTCCTTTTAATTTTCTACTCTTTTTGTTCTCAACCAGTTTTATCTTCAACTCTGGTATGCGTGCAATATGAGTACTACTTGCAGAAACTTTTTTTTTCAATATGGGAGAGTTACACAATGGTTTGATATGTTGGCCTGAATCTTATTCGCTTATTCCAGTCCTAATAATATCTTCAAATAGCCAGTCCTTCACTTCCATTTTCAATAGTATTCTGGTAAAAGAGCTTCTCTTCTCGAATAATCCTGCAGGATTATTAAAATGTGAGGTTGTTTATACGCTTTAACAGATGATTATTAACGTCCCCCTACATTTTTATCAAATGAAAGAAGAAGTTGATTGGATTTTTTTGATGATTCGTACTCAAAATTATACTCATGCAAAGTAAAAGATGATTACCAAATTTTGTTCGGAAAAAAAATTGTATTTCAAAATCAGTTACTATGGCTGGATTCAGACAGATCCGAAATCCGATCATACAACGATCCGATAGCTTTCTGATTGGTCTAAATTCAAATTTGGACCAATCAGAAAGCTATCGGATCATCGTACGATCAAATTTCGGATCTGTCTGAATCCAGCCTAAGTCTGCATCGATATGCCCCATTGCTTAACATAATCACCGTCATTTGTCAGTGAACCGATTAAGTGACTGAAATGGATTCATGCCTCACATTCTATCATCTTTCATAGGAATATGAGAAAGTAAGCCAACGTCTTCCTCTTTTATTTTATTTTATTTATTACTAAATGTTGACAGAAAGCTATTGAATATATATATATATATATATATATATATATATATATATATATATATATATATATAACATCGTGAGATTTTAATACCAATGAAATTAAATTTTCAAACCTAATATGTTTTATTATACGAAATTTTCAGACATTCTAATAGACTTGTGATATATATTCGAAAATTCTTTGGTTTTGTGTTTGAAATTTCTCACAATGGAATACGAAAATATAAATTTTGGAATACTTATAGCGATAAATGATGAATATAGACGAAATAATAGTTCAGGGAGGGTGTTTCAACAGTTCATTTGGTGCTTTGTGCGAGGAAATGAAAGTTTATCCGCAAAAGTTGAAATTTACAGTTCGTGGAGAATTTGTCGTCGATCAGGATATGAAATATCTGCAGTTGTATGCCATCTGTCGGGATCTAGTACTTCAAGGAACGACATCTGTAAATGAAACATGAAAAAAAAACATGATTCAAAAATGAAGTCCTGTCGAAAGTTGTTCATATCCTTTCAAATGATAATTCGAAATTGTTGGCTAACTATTCTACTCTCCTATGAGCAGTTGTGCCACATGTTGTTCGACCCAAACATTTCCACAACTGACTCATGACTACTTTCCCATCCTACAGTGTCCTTACAAATGACATCATTACGGCCATTGAGTAACAGTTTTCTCTTCCAGCTGTCGACGTATAAAAATGCTCGTCGAGAGCGAGAAGCATAAAATCTCCTGTCCTCGTCTCGCTTATTTCGTGACCAGATGCCGCAGAAAAAATGTTGAGTTCATTCTCCAGAGAAATCACGTACACATTTTTATATTCATGGTGGATGTATACATATAGACTCCGAACTAGACTTCCTTATCAATTCATTGAACGCCTTTTCGAGCCTACTGAGCGTGGAGCTTCCCATATTTCATTCCACGATGCAGAATCGTACGAGTTTCCATTTAGCTTCTGCGGAAGTTCGTGAAAAAACATACGATAGGGGAAAATGGAGACAGTGATGTCAAAGATCCGAGGAAATGGTTACCCTCAGAATAATGGATTGTCGGTTCTGAATTTGAAATTTTTGTGGTCGTTTCTTCCATTGAGTTCGCGTTACTTCCATTGGAAGTAAAGCATGTGCCAGTGGATGAATGACAATTTCTAATAACGGATTCACATCCATGAGTCAAGGAATTTGAATATTCGGATTCATGCATTGTACTTTACTCTATACAACTTATACATATTTCATAAATCTTTATCATTTCATCAGCAATACATGAATGGAAAGCATTAGTGGAAACAATCTTTATAGCAAGCGCCAATAAAATTAAAGTTCTTTATCGGCAAAAGCACTCATGTGTAGACTATACTACAACACATAAGTTTCGATAGCCAATTTTCTTCAATTATTGAAATGAGTGTTTTCAGAGGCGATAGAATACAGAAAATAGTCCTTTCGGAAATTAATGTGTGTGCAAAATAATTGAGAACTGATAGACACATCTTCATTAATATAAAATTTTCATCAATCCCTCTTCCGTATTCGAATTCCTGATTATACTCCTCCCAAAATTCGAGTCCGACTGTTTCGAAAAAACCCGCTAGGACTACGAAAGGAATATTTTCTATATACCAGAGTCTTTAAAAACTATTTCAACGCATAAACGGCCAGGATTTCTTGAAGAGCGATTAAGGAGTAGGAATGGTTGTAACATCTGGGATTTATCGCTCATTATTATTCTTTTTTGTCCCAAAGATGGTTTTCGAACACACGTTACACCTAATTTTCCTCTCCTGCCAGGTAAAAAGTGTTAGAATGGTATATTGTACAACAAGTGATAAAAACGAAATATTTCTCACGAGCGCAGGAGTTTGTTTGAATATGTCATTTTCTGATGCATTGTTCACTGTACTTTTTCTACGGTTGCGTTGTTTCCAAGTATTGAGAATTAAAATACATATATAATGATTCTTGTATGTCATTAACTCATCTATATATAATTTAAAATAGTAATTAACAGTTATATTTGAACAATTTTGTAAAGTAATTCCTGCTGGGTTGTTTTGTTTCAACATGTTTTCGGTAATTGAAATATTAGCTGCGGTCAAAGTTGAAGTTGATGAGGAAACGTACTGAGCTTCCACAGCATTGTTGTGTTCACGTTCTAATGGCGCTGGAGGCTGAATGGATTCTACTATGCTTTTCGAAATTTTCATTTTGTTTGCTATATAGTTGTCGATATAAGATTCAGGAACATTGCTGGGTTCCCAACTCCCATGGCGTTTTGAAGTTAAAAGATCTTCCCCTGCATTAACTGAAATAGTCGCAGATGACCTTCGGAAACAGTGGCCATTATAAAAATCAGGGTTCGGTAATTGCAAAAATTTCGCTATTTCTTTCGCCATGGTGCCAAATTCATTTATCTGCACAGGCTGTTTCGTACATTTGCTATTTTTGTAGAAAAAAACTTGTTTCATTTGTGCATGGTTGAAGCTTCACATATTTTTTGTAAATTTGGTAGAATTCTCCTGTGACTGTGAAATTTCTAGGAACCTTGGTTTCAGTATCGGGTAATTTCATTAAAAGGGCCGAATTGAGATCTTCCATGTCATCAATTTTTAATTTTAGAAGTTCATCACAACGGCATGGTCCTGTAAGGCCAATAGCTGAAGCAACCTGAAATCAAAACCAAACATTCATTTTTCGATTACAATTCAAAAATTTCCAATTCATACCTTTACCAGCAAATACTTTTCATCAGGTGCATCTTTAAAAAATTGTTGAATTTCTTAAGAAATTAATGTGTTTGAGTCTTTCGGAGCATATCTTTCAGATATGCGTTCCAAAAATTGCACGTAGTTTGACGTATTTTGATAAATCAACACAGTTTTTAATAATTGAGGTACTTCTCACCATCGAGTACTGAGACCATAATGTTGATGATTTCAATTTTCTTGACAACTCTTCAAAATAAACTAACAAGGTATTTTCGGAACGAGATTTACCTTGAATTATTGCAAACATCTGTTGCTTTCTGAACAATTTCTGGAAGTGTATTTTCCAACTCTAAATCTTCGTATTTCATTAAATTCAATATTCAATAAATCTGAACTGTTTATACTATAACAATCAATCAAAAAAATTATTTTCGTTGGGTAAGTTGACAGCAATAATCATGTAGTGCTTCGGTTTTGTTGTTATGGAAACGCCAACAATGGGCTACTTGAATATTGCACGCGAATCGGAAATTATTTCTCACTGTAATGGCGGATATTTCTCACTGCGTGAGAAATCATTCGTTTTGAACGTATGAACGCGATGAGAGAAGTGACACATTTTATAGCATCCGTAGAAAAACACATTTCTACATTTACTTTCACAGGGGGCAGTTTCTACCTTCCACTGCTTAAACTGGTGAAGACATCTATCTTCGCCTCCCTAAGCGAATTTCTCAATTCATACGGTACGCAAATATAACTTCACGGTTTGCATCCCTCTATGCAGGTGAATGCAAATAATATCAAACAGATATGCCAGTATGCATGAAAGGCTGCATTGAATTAACAATGGCGTTGTATGTGAGGGGATAATAGAAATGCAGTGTACTCTCACTTCCCGAGTTGCGGATAAATTCGCTTACAAAGCACGACAAGATTAAAGGATGCGGAAATTAGAAGTAGAATATTCCGTGGTATTTCCTGTTGAATATTCAGTGCTAGTGATGGGATCCTCATGAGTATCGCTAATTGGGGATGAGAAGATTTGGAGGCGGTATGTTTTGAAGTGACACAAAATCAGTTTATGTGGAAGGAATGCCCTATTTTATTCTAATATATTCAGGATGGATATATTGCAATAATTACTCGAGCCCCTTCTTGGTTAGATATTGAAGGCTACTTGTACGAGTATAATGAGATATCGATAAAAGAGAAGCATTCATGACACAAACATACCAGAATATAGAAATGCTACTATCAACCATGGAAAAAAAGTGAAACAGGGATGGGCTTGTTTTCTATCAACTGGTTTTGGTCGTGTATTCTTCAATGCAGTAATGAAGTCTGGTTACCTGCATTGAAGAATACACTACCAAAACCACTTGATTGATAACAATCCACGCACATCCTCGACACACAAAACGTCCGACATGAAAGCAGATATGGAGCGGACCAAAACATGAACGTAGTAGTTTGTACTGTGAGAACAAGAACATTGCGTCCGTTACCTCATAGACTTTGATAATGCCTATCACAGCTGTAGGCGAAACATCAGGAGTGAAAACCTGTGGATCACGGCGAACTAACCCGAAAAACACCACGATCAGTTACCTCCGGCCGTGAAAGTTTATTTTCTTTGATCAAGGGTGAACTTCCGTTAGAACTTCGAAGTCAAGGAGTGAAATTGATGAAATATATTTGGGAAACAAGATTTATGTGAATACCAATGAATTCAGCCTTTCGAAACTAGTTTTCAATATTCAGGGTACTTACTGAATGAAAGCGTAACATATCAATGTTATGTTTTTACATATGAAACAACATGATATTTGTATTAGAATTATTTTTTTCTCTTGAAAATAACTACATGAAATATACTTTACTATGGGTATATATCAAGCGAATCAGAGTTTATATGCTCAAAGTAATGTGAAAGAGTGAAACCATTCATCAATCTTTATTTCAATAGAAATTTCTTTGTATATTCTTACTTTTATCACATAATAATTCCAACAGGAACCTTTTCATGATACTGGGTGAATCAAAACTCTTTTACGATTTTTTCTCAATTTTTACTGATGGAAGAGTTCATATATTATCTAATATGCGTACTACCTTTGGAGAGTACCTTTCAGGGATATAAAGTTGGATGAGTATATACCACGTGGTACGATAGGTATACCAGACCCAATTTGAAAAAATTTAAATGATCTTCCTAGGCAAAGATTTCATACTCTATGAATTATATTGAGTTAAAATTTCATACCTTCGTTCTACCGGACCCATTCAAATATAAGATTATACCTTTTTCCACTTCTAAACCGGTCATTATGTATTTGACAGCTATTGGGTAACGGTTCACTCAAAATACATGTGTATTGTAAAATGATGGCGGCCGCTTCCATTTTTTTAAGGAATAATTGCTCAACGCTTAAGGGATTGGTACTGTATCTAGCTATATACATGTATCGACCAGCAATTGTTTCACTTACTTGCTGTCAAGATGAATAAAAACCCTGGTGTGTTGACTTATACCTAATAGATTGTGAGCAAATTTTCTCGACTTTTTGCTACCTTGATTTTGGGATGCCTTCGAGAGTTTGCCAGCAGAGGAGCACCTTACGTGATTTTAATTTAATCTGTGATGCCATGATATCCATCTGCTCGACGGCCATTCGATAATATATAGATTTATAGGTTATGTTTATTTCATGGTCTCACGTTTTGCATGCAATTTCTTGCTTTCCCGCGAGTCATCACATTTTGACTGATTATTCGGTACTCCTTTTGCTTTCAATTTGATGAAAAATAGATCAAAATCTCAGTGATTGTGTTGTGATTTCAAATCTTCCGAAACAATAGTTGTGAGTATTGATATCTTATTTTTCCACTTCCTGAGGAACCGAAGATAGATAAGTACTTTTTTCTTCATAGAAAAAAAAAAAATGTGATTAAAGTAATTACGAGCCGATGATATGAGGGATAAGTAATACCTACACGTTACACAAGCGTTTTATTTTGAACTTTGTAAAGGGGTTCACTGAAATGAATCGTGCACTCCTCAAATGGTAGGTATAGGTATTCCATTTCAAATTTATATGAGTTGTTCTGGCTTTAAATGTTCTAAATGAACAATTTGTTCACGTCAGTCAATATATACCTATTCTATGAAAATCATAGCAAGTATATATTAATAATAAAGGAACTTTCAAATGCATTCGAATCCAAATCGAACTGTAAAACATTTCAAACAAATTAATAGCTTTTGAACAGACGAACTTGACCTTACGTATTTTGTATACTGTTAATTCTATTGGTGAACGAAAGATCCCGTAAGAGTTTATCCAATGGGACCGCCGGTATGGAAAATCACTCGTAAGTTACCGCCTCAATAAAAATGTACCCTTAGGAAATCTCATTTGTATTACCACCTCAACCCCACCTACAGTCAAAAAAATGTAAGTTTACTCTCCGATTTCTCAGGTCGAGAGGAATTGGCTAAACAAAAGCATATCGGTCAACGCACCAGGGTTTTTATTCATCTTGCTTAAATAATAACTTTAAACCATCGTCATTATGGGCACTTCACTCCATGCTCAGAAGTAACCCTGAGTATAAAGGAAAATGAGGACATCAACCAATATTCCAAAGTACGCTTATCTAAAACGCATGGATGAATATGAGCACCTGTCAGGATGGTGAGAGTAGAAAAAGTTCAGTACGCGACTCGGGGATAAGGCCGAGAAATCACAGTTGAGTAATCTAAATTTCAATTGATATTTTTTGTAATACATTCGACTAATCTGAAATATACGTACCTAATCATATGTGAGAAAGGTGTAGTTTCAGGAGTAGTTCCGAATTGAACTGGCCGATACTTGATGAAATTCCACATCAACAAAAATATCAAAGTTTTCTGTCCGACTCGACCTGACAATGGGTTAACAAAACAGCGACATCTGTTGGGCTATATTTAAAGTATATTCTGCTTGAGAAAGCTATGTTATAGCGGAACACGTGTCGCGGTTTCGTAAACAATTGATTCGGAACTCACAAAAATATAATCCTGAAGAAGAAAATAATCAATAATTTTTAGTACAGTGATTTGATATGTCGCACGTGGTGATTTCTAATGCATGAAAATGCATTATTTCTCAAAGTCTGCCTTCAAATCAGGAGGTACTTGAAAAAAAACAAATCGTTATCTGCAAAAGATCCACGCGCTGTATGGTGCATTATGTTGAAACCAAAATTTTCCTGTTTAAGTTCAACAGTAATACAGATGGACGACTTTTCACAGGCTGCCTTGCATCTGTTACACATTATGATAAAAACGGTCAAATTAGAAAAATCGTGAAGGCATACATATTTGAAACACCAAATGATACAAGGTGACTTACAACTCGTACGATTGTGTTACGAAAACTTGTAATGTGAGCCATATTTCACAGTCTGTCCGTTACAACTCGAATGAGGCGTACTGTTTGGTATACACTGTACTATAAAAGCAAATTATGGGTTTTACATAAAGTATTCCGCAGCGTACATTTTTTACGTATTGTTTTAGCTTGATGTACTTCCTCTTCCTAAGGCAATCTGTTGAAAATTGATCCGACAGAAAATATGTTTCTACCTCCCGATATTACAAATGTTTTTGTCTCTGACACCATTTCATAGCGCCTGTCCGCTGTTTCACATACATCTACGTCATTTCTCAAATGCAGCGCGTAAATTGGTAGAGCATGTCTGCCTTCATGCAATTCTTCTTTCCAGAGACATAATCCGAAGAGTAAACAATCAATTCTCTTTTGTATGAAAGAAGAAATGAATATTTCAAATGACGGGGTGAAGTGAAGCTCACAAAAGTGAAAAATCAGCTCGATAAAATGGTACCACAGCAGGAATACGAAACGAATGTATTCAAACACTTCGGAATCTCTTCCGATCTCGTCTTTATTGCACCCCTCACAATGTTCACATCCGCACCACTGAATTCATTCGATGTGTCGAATGAGGGCATTAAGTTAAATGAGCTCAATTGTAAACGGTTACATTGGAAAGCATAAAAGTCACGAAGCGTTTTAAAATATATGGAGGTTTAGCCACTATCTTCTCGCCTGTAATCGCTTGTGATTTGTTCGGCGAGATGTTGTATTTGTTTTTGTTTGAAACGAATCTGATTTACAATGGTATGAACGCTGCTCTGAATAGAAATCATTAGTTGAAGCATTGTCTCGTGAGATGAAAAAAGTCAACTGACATTAATTCTCAGATTAACTTATTTGTTCAGAATTCCATGAAATATGATAGGGTTCAGAGTATTTCAGGATCATTACATCTACAATTTCCATTGAACTCTCCACGATACAACTTCGTTGGCATTTTTGGACGACGTATCAGAAGATGAAGACGCTCTCTTGGTTGGTCTCAGTAACCAATAAGTGTCAGAATAACTTGACAGTTAATTCTTCCATTTTGGTCAAAGTAGGTTGTTTGGTTGCCACGAATACGATACAATGTTTAAATGAAAGTTGACGTTTGTCATTTTTTGAAGAAGGAAACGGAAGCCCATTTGCAAACAGAAAGCTTGAATAAAATGAAGGAGACTGATGAAAATTACGTTCCTGAGGAAGCAGAAGAAGTAGCGATGCATATTTTGCCAGAAAAGTCCTGAGATGCCTACGTCGATAGCCCCATCGTCGCTATGGACCGAATACTCGATGCTTCGCTCGACTACCCACCTTTATAAAAAAAATCGACATTTCAAAATATAACAAACTAACAAGCTTTTTGACGCAAATCACAGGGAAACAAACCAAAGGACTCTGAAATAGGAAAGTTTTTGAACGAATGTCCTGACGACGAGTACTTGTTGATGAAAGTGGCTTCGATAATGGGGATTAACGGTGCTTGTAGATGCGATGAATTGGTCAATTTGAAAACAAAAAATAATCAAGACGAAGGAAAATATTTCCACGTAGTTTTGCCAGACACTGAAACCAAGAAATCCGAAAGTTTCACTATAATTGATCCAGAAGTTTCACTATACTTGAAGAAGGATTTCCAGTCAACCCGAACAATTTATGTAAAATATTCATGTCTTTGAGACATGAGTTCTAACCGCTTCCTTGTTTTTACGAAAATGGAAGGTGTACCAGCCAATGTGTAGGAATTGCAGAAAAAAAGAAGGTTCTAATGTGTCAGTGTCTTCCAGCACTCTCAGCAGCTGTACAGGAATGAAAGCGTCTGGTTCAAATGAGCCATCGAATTTTACAATAACTTCAAACTGGAATAAACCATTTGCATTTTCCTTCCACTTCAATATCAAGGTGAATTCAGTTCATGATCGTTATGAATAAATAGAAGACCACTTTGAATATGAACGTGACTTATAATCCATAACATGTGTTATTTGATAGTTAACTTGTCTGAAATGTCATCAATAATGATAGTTATAACTGCCATGTGTTCGATAATATCATAAATCGTTCCGAAATATATAGGTTCAGCCACTATCTTTTCGCCGGCAATTGCGTGTTTTTGTTGGGCGAGATTTCAACTACAATGAGGATATAAACTAGTATATGGACTGATTGAAAACATATTTCCTAATCGCGTTCTTGCCGTATTAGAGTGGAAATAACTTATAAATCACACTTGAAAATAGATCAAGTCTCGAATATAACCCGATATACTCCTTCCAAACGCTTCTGGGCCAATTAACGGTCTTCTTTCATAATCATTGAACCATGGAATACTTTGGCAGAAGACTTGAAATTTGGTATTGGAATTTATAAAATATTCATTCATGCCATCAGACACTGAAATGTTTAAACTAAGATGCCTAGAAGTCCTGGTGACTCAACTGATTAGATTTTGTTTAGATTTTTGTGGCGAAAAAAACAATCGACGCTTTTGAAGGTTCCCCCTATTTTTTCGGTAGAGGGCGTTATATTCCCATTTTTCGAATTTGATGACAAGTGTCAATTTAATTGTCATATTGTCATATTGCCATTATCCTTTAGGTTGCGATCTCTTCTCGCTAGCCAATCAAACAAAAGTGGAAAAACCTTACTGCACATTATTTTCACTTAGTGCAAATTGAGCTTCAGACAAGACTGACAAGAGCGTGTTGGCGTCATCTGTACATATTGTACGGAAACCTCCAAAAGCTCAATTATCCACAAAAAATCAAGCAATCCAGATTTCGCCACTTTTATCCCAAACTTCTACAGGTATAAGTAAACACACCAGGGTTTCCAGGCATCTTAGTTTAGACCTATGAATAGACATCAATAATTTATCGTCCCCATAAGGAGCGGATTCGACCAGAATTTTAGAGCATTAACAACATATTACAAACGATTGAATGTTCCATATTCTCGAATAAGTAATGACAACCGAATGGAATCAGAAAATACCTATTTATTCATTTATTTATTTATGAAAATGAGGCCACCCAACAGGCAGGTATTTCACTGCCCAATAATTTAGCGGCACAGTTTTACATTGATAGTTGCAGACAGTACTGAGTATGTCTTTGAAAATGAGATTTTTATAATAACTTATTATTAAATGTGCTTAAAAACTAACAGTGTTTGGTTTTGATCATTTGATTTCATATTATTTTCATCTTAGTAATATTTATGGAAGTATAATAGAGATATGTCTAGCTGTAAAAAGAGGAACTGAATGTGTCCGGCTCATTGTTCGATTTATACAAAGTATTCAAAGTTTTGATACACCTTATCATTAGGGAGTTGTGTGAGAAATTTGTTGAGCATTGTGGAACTTTGAGGAGTTGTCTATTTCTTATGTTATGCTGTGAGCTATTCAGATAGCAAAATTGAAGACAGTATGGGGAATCTGTTAGATTATTAAATGATATATATATGAAACATATATCAAAATGATTCCTCCTCAATTCCAAATGATCGATCTTGTAGAATTTCAAGTTGCTTTCATAGGAATAGTACTTGAAGAAACTAAGAGGCATACGTTTTTTGCTAGGCTCTGAAGCCTGAATGCGTTTCTTCTACTTCAACTATCAACTTTCAGATTCACAGAACTTGGAAAACATGAATGTTATTGGATATTCTAATAGTAATAACTATACAATATCAATCGCGATTTGATGGGATGCTACTAGAGTGAAAAACTCCTCCTTCTGCACATTCTTCTGGATATTTTGAAAAAAATTATTTGAAGCATTGCCAAATGAAAAGAAACTCCAAGTATTCCTCGTTTCCATATCACCCTGCATACCGGAACTCCCAAATGAACCGGAGCGAATAGAGTGAAAACACTACCAGAATTATTATACTTTCCCAGCCACGTCACCGAAGCCATTCTCTGTCCTCTTTTCTCCAGTTGCTGAACGCGAATTTAATGGAAACGTTCCGTGGAGTTGGCGCTTTTGTTCTCTTAATACGTTTGGAAAGTGCTCGCAATGTATGTCTGATACTATCCAAGTTAGTAGATATATGGTTCCTATGAAATCTGGATTCAAAACCGTATTTCTTCGCGCAGAATTATTTGGATTTTCAATTCAAGAGATAAGCGACGACTGCTCAGGGAGAGTTCGGCGGGATTTATCGACAAAGCCGAATGAGGCGGAAGGAAGCGTTTGGGATTAGATTGTAATTCAGATTTATATCTACGATAGTTTTCAAGAAGTTTTAGTTGAGGAGATGATATCACTAACTGCTATCCAGCATGAAAGTGTTTTCTAGTGTTCACAATCGGCAAAAATACTGTACTAATAGTTCTCTTAACTGTAAAAATCGTCGATAGCTCAATCCCATGAAATTTTCATAACATTCATAACATCGAAAAACAGGAAATATCTTGTTAGTGGTTCTGAAAATATGATTAAAGGTCAATCTGATTCAGAATGACGAATAGGAAAGTGACATCCAGCTGTAGGAAATTGTATCAGGTCCCGTGGTCGTGTTGATTAGAGCGCAAGCTCTTAACCGGATGACACAGGCCCGAATTCTGGGAAATATAATTTTTTACGTTATTGACATTCAACTGTCAGAAAATACCCAGCGATAATATGATATTCAGATTTTTGGGGCAACTTATAGTTAAATTATGTTATGAACAAGAGACCCTGTACTTTGTTCCCAAACATGTTTTTTACCTCTTCAATCGTTGTTGGTCAATATTATTTTCAGGTTCTATTTATCACTCTCGGTAGTGTAGTGGTTATCATATCTGCCTATCAAGCGGAAGGCCGGGGTTCGACTCCTCGCCGGGCCACCGTGCTGGGTAATCGCACGTTAAAAGGTAAGGCCTCGTTGATCCATTGCTCCCACAAGTTTCGACTTCTGAGGGTTGACGTTCGTCAGCTGGTTAACGGAACGAATAACAACAAATTCATAGTGAAAATTTCTCGAATTGTTGATTTAAAATTGTCAATGAAATGGAGAAAAAATGTTTCTGTTTACATTTCATCTGTTCAATTGATAAGCAATTTGTAAAATAATAATCATCAATTCCGCTCTGAATTTCGCTTCTGAGGATACGACTACAATCATGAAGATTTTTCCTTCATGATCACCAAATTTTGAAACTGATAATTTTGATAATTTTTTTCTATACGATCTGTCAGAAGAAGAGAGGAGAGTAGTCTTTCTTTCAATCACGATTCAGAATCATGTCAAGAGAATCATAAGAATTCTCACTAAAAAAAAGAAAACGGAAATTGTCTTCTAGTACTTTATGTCACAGTCTGACCTGGCAGACTAATGAATCAGTCCTCCACTACCAGTCTTGCATATATCTTCTTCCCAATTTTAAACATAGCCTCGATTGAACTCAAGTACTCTCAATTCATGAAAAGTTGATATTTTGATGATTGTTTGGACAAACTCGAAATATTCAAATAACACAAGAAATCGACCCCATATCATACAGGGCGTGCTGAAAATACTATTATTTCCATTGTGCATTAAAGAATATTTCAGATCGATAGAACATGTAAGGCAAAGTAAGAGGTGAAATTTTCAGAAAAATCATGGATTGTGTTTTCCAGAAACGTCTAACCTACCATCAACCGTGAGATACGCTGTATATTTTTCGAATTTTATATTGGACTCAAGTATATTTCTCCTTCTGGATGAAAAGGCGGAGATCCCTACTGTGAGTTTCATTTTACTGTTCTGCAAGAAATTATTAAACTTCTGTGAAGAATATTTCATATTAGAGATGCCTATTTTTTCTTAGTGGCATTTATACCAAATGCGATTATTCTGTTTGAGAAATTATACTCACTCTACTCACCTAACATTATAATCGCTCGTATGGTATAATTCAATTTTTCACATCTGTGTTCAATTGTTTAATTTTGACTTGTAGACAACTTCTGAAATGAAATATATTCATTGTTCTAAAAAAAAATTGTTCGTTTCCGTTAACCAGCTGACGAACGTCTACCCTCAGAAGTCGAAACTTGTGCGAGCAATGGATCATCAACGAGGCCTAACCCTTCAACGTGCGATTACCCAGCACGGGGCCCGGCGGGAAATCAAACACCGGTCTTCCGCTTGATAGGCGAATATGCTAACCTCTACTCTACCGAGAACTTATGCTATCAAACAATGAACGTTATCACCGTTTCTCATGCGGGAGACTAGGGTTCAAATCCCCATCACGGAACCACCGTTCTGATATTTTTATGATGGAAGTTGAGGCCCCGTTAGTCATCCATGGCTAGAGCAACAGTTTCGATTTCTGAAGGTTCAACTTCGTAGGGGGTGCCAGCTGATTGACGAATAAACCCAATCCGAAATTTACTTCAACGTTTGCAAGGAAACCAATTTATGTTTCTCTTTGAAATAAACAAAATCAATTGTGAATCGACTGAAGTGACAATTCACAAGCAAGCTTGTGGTGACTTCAATTCATTTTTTATGATGAATTTCCAATACATGAGTTAAATCAATGTTTTCGCGTGAATCGTGACTGGTGATTCCAATTCACAAAGAACTTAATTCATCCAACTCTGCTCCAGACTTGATATGTTACTTGTGTTTGCTTCAATCCAATATATGGTGGTCTCGTCCATAGGCTCAGCTGAGGGAGAATTATATGTTTGTAAGTCAGACCTGGTCAATTTTGTCATCTTGCAAAAGTTTTCACTTCTTCATCCCAATGAGCTACACTTGGTTATGAGAAAAATAATATTCACGTCCCATCTAAAGCAGAGGGTACATGTAGAGGAGTTCCAGATTCTTCCATTCATTCTCAAGCTCACAAAAATTTGGGTTTCCCCGTATTGATATGACCTCTTTAGAGTTTTAATAATTCAACTACAAAGAGCTTCCGCATAACAGTTCTGATTACTTCGAGTTCTAAAATTAATTTTTTTCGCATCGTGTACCTACTCTCAAATATTCCCGTTTGTATGCTACCTGATTTTCGCCTATTGTCAATCTGATCGAATCACTCTCAAACCCGAACTATCTGCCGAATAGGAACTGGGCCAAAGCTATTAAGAGTTATGCGGATGTTCAACGATTTTGTAATTAGACCGCAGAACAAACATTCCTCTGATTAGTTGTGCCATTCATGACGTTAGTCCTGATCAACTGAATCAACACGATGGTTTTTCATTTCAATAATCCATGATTTCATTGTTATTCGGTTTTGCAATCTCGTTTGATTGGATGAGTTTCATGCGATATGGGTAACAGAAACCATTTGAAACAATTCCTGTGATTGATATCAATCCCCAATTTGTGGACTCGTTGTGTGTATTGTTTTTGGAACTCAGAATACGTCAAATGTCTATTGAACATTTCAAATCATTCGATTTGTTCGTCGGGTGTATAAAGGAGTGAAAAATAATACCTTCAAAACTCATAGACGAGTCCTTGAACCACCGTTACTCGTAGTTTTATCGATATTCGTGGCGAATATTCCAAATAGTTGTAAGCGATAAAAAAGACTGATATCGATATTTTTTCTGAACTTTGGCATTGAGGTATATTTCAATTTCACATTACGTCAAATTTTGAGATGCCATTTCATTGGCATGGATTCAAACAACAGTACTATTAAACTCATTCCAGCATTACCTTCTCAATACTGAGATTAAAGGGCAGCTTTCGACAATTTTTTCAAATTTCATTACTTGAGCATATTCAACCAACAAATTGAAATAGTAAGCAACTGTTTTTCAATTCGATTCCATTTTAAAATCCAGTGTCAGTCAACATCCATAATGGAATTTCATACCATTATCGCAGCGGTACTAGGGCAAAAACCTCAACTAATTCCAACCACTTTGACAGCTTCTTTCAATCAAGGTTAGAACTTCGACATGTTCGGTTGATTGAAAATTCAAAAACGTGAAAATTCAGTAGGCGATTCATTAGTCTATGGATTCAGAATCATTTTTCTTCTGAAGATGCTGACCTTATTAGCGGATCACGCGTCGAGTGCAAGTACTATCAGATTGGTGTTTTCTTCGAAGTTTTTTGGGTATTGACCTACCACAATCAAGAATCAATTTTGGAATCTATACAAGTGTAGAAGGGCAGACTTCTAATCTACCCCAAAAAGTTGCTGCGGTGATTGAAAACAATATTATCTTCTAAAATAAACACGTTAGCAGCTTCTCGTTTAACGTAAATCCGCTTATTTTATTTTACAAATTCAAGGCCGCTCAACAGATTTACATCCCATCACAGAGCAGCACAACTTAAACTAAATTTAATATATAACGTTCGTAGGCTATTAAGGTTCGCATTCTTATAATTCAAACAGAATTAGTATCATGTATAGATTCATATCATTTTCTACATAATAATAATTCAGTTTCTAAAAAGGTTTTTTACTAGAATTTTGAAGCTCCTCATACTCAAGTAAAAAATGTCAGCCTGGTACGATTCGAGTGACGATATATTATTATAGGAATGACTACAACGTGTTAATGGCGAATTCAAGAGATAATTTGTTTTACAAATGTGGGTTCTGAAGGTTTTTTCTCGACCGAGTGAAGAAGGTGTTAACATTCAGATTGAGTTGTCGAAGGCAATACTCCGAATCTACCAAATTATTGAAAATTTTGTAAATGAAGCAAATATCAAAGAAAATTCAACGATTCTCCAATGATTTGAGATTATAAAAACTAAGATTGGATTTGTAAGAGAAATAGTGACGTGGTCTGTTGAATCTGTAATTTACATGATTGATGAGCTTTCTCTGAACTCTCTCTATTTGATCGATATATTTGATATAACGAGGGTTCCATACAGTTGTTGAGAATTCCAGAACTGGCCGAATAATGGCATTGTACAAAGCTATTACAGACGAAGCAGACTGAAATTCTTTACTCATTCTGAGGATGAAACCTAAGTTTTTCATTGCCTTTTTAACAATAAAACCAATTTGTTTGTCAAAAGTAAATTCTGAGTCTAGATAAATGCCCAGATCTTTAATAGTGTTAGTAGCTGGAACGTTAACATTGTTCAGCTGCATCGATTTATAGATAGGAGATGTTGACTTTGAGAAAAGTATTTGGTAACATTTTTTCGGGGTTTGCTGAGAGTTTATGAAATTCACAGTAATCATAAGAGCGATTGATATCATTTTGAAGCAGTTCGTAGTCTTCTACAGAGGTAATCTTCCTATATGCTTTCAAGTCATCGGCATAGAGGCAGGAATTTGAGTGTTGAAAGCACTCACCGATATCATTGAGGGAAATAATGAAGAGAAGAGGTCCAAGGTGTGAGCCTTGGGGAACCCCGGATGTTATTATTATATCACGAGACCTGGAGTTATTCATCACAGCGTATTGAACTCTGTTTGAGACATATGACGAAAGGAGCCTCATCAGTCCTCCATGCACACTGAAATTCTCAAGCTTCCTCAACAGGTGGGGTGATGTACCCTGTCGAAGGCCTTCGAAAAATCCGTGTAAACGGAGCACACCGATGCACCGCTGTCAAATGTCTCGAAAATTTCTTGTACATACAGAATCATGTTTGTCTGCTCTTAGCGATTTTAAAAAAACCCATGTTGATGTATAGAAATTCGGTTTTTGACCATAAAGAACAGTTTGTTAGTTATGATTGATTAGAAAATTTCCCAAAATGATCCAAAAGAGAGATGGGACGTTAATTTGAGACCTGGTTTTTCTCACCGGATTTGAAAATCGAGATTACAATGGCGCGTTTCCACATGGATGGAAATTTATCGATTGTGATCACTTCGTTATATATAATAAAAAGATTCAATGAGGCTGTAACAACAATTTTTAATGAATATACATGGAACTCCGTCTGGGCCCTTTTTTTAGGGTCTAGATCCTCAAGGGCTCGTGCGATTTGTTCCTTCGAAATGAAATCAAGTGTAATTGGTTCAGTATTTATGTTCAGCGAGTGGTTCAGAGGGACTTCAGAGGGTATATCATCTGGTATATATACGCTTCCGTAATAATCTGCAAAAAGGTTACATATATCAACGTTATTTGTTGCTACATCTCCATTGTGGAACGTCCTTTGAGGAAGAGAATTGTTTGAATTTTTGTTTGCCACAAAAGAACAAAAATGTCGGACGTCCTCTTTAGTATTTGATTCGGTTTTGGCAATGTAAGAAATATAATCTTCTTTTATGTGATGTTTCACCTCTCTACGTAGATCTGAAAAGGTGTGGTAGTCCAATGGGTTTCAAAATTTTTTCCTCCTTTTTCGGTATTTATTTTTGTCTTTGAGTGAATTTTTTGTGGATCGAGAGAACCAAGCAGGAGCTGATTGTTTTTTGACAGATTTGGTGGGAATATATCTTTCAAAAGATTCGTTCAATACGTTGTAAAACTCTCGGACACATGCATCTATATTTTTTGATTTTAGAATGTTGATCCAGTTTTTTTCGGTTGAATATTGATTGATAGCGTTGTAATTGGTATTTTGAAATTTCAATTTGGTGTAAGTTTGTTTGGTTCGAGGTCTAATAGAATCAAACATGATATTCACCTCAAAAGAGGGGTGGGAGTGGTCCTATGGGACTAGGGGAGCAGTACTACGAACTACTTCAATATTGCTAGTATTAGATAATACAAGATCCAGTACATTATTTTTGTCATTTTTCAAATCGGAAAATTGGCAAAAATTACAGAAGTTGATGCTTATCTCGAAAATACAAGAACTGATATGTTCAAAAAGTACTCATACTCCAGTCTATGACGGTAAAAAAAGGTGTAAACTGTGTATTTATCCCATACAGCACCGATTCATATGAAAATTTGGATATAGGTTCTACTTACCCTCTATTTCAAAATCTACCCTGTGCCGAGGGTTGCTTTTCTGGAAGGGGGGTTGAAACCACCCCTATTCGAAAAAAAAAATTTCAAAATTTTAGATTGCAGCATGTAATAAACTGAAATCATATTTATATCAGTAAAATCAATCAATCGATAATTTTTAATATAATTTATGGTTCAGTGATCAGTGTCAGCCCTTAATACCCCCCCTTGTGACAAAATATCATCAGAAAATAATAATTAACATGTTATTTGGCAGTTATTCAACTTATTCAGTATCTATTTGGATTTAATTTGAGATTTAGCTTATATCTACCATGTACTTCAAAGTTGAGGTTGTGTCTGGGGTTGATTTTTATTCATCAGAGGTGAAAACTACCCCTATTCAGAAGAAAATTACAAAATACTAGTTTTGAGCGTGCAGTCATCTGTAAATACGTTGAATTAAACTTGATAGACAATTTCTGATCTATTAAATAGTTTCGACCCCTAAAAACCACCAAAAAAGTATTTTGTACCTTTTTTCAAGAGCTATAAGATCATTCACATGATTTTTAGTTTCAGATTATATTTTTGAAAAGGTTCATGCTGAATGGGCTCAAAAAAGGTACTCTGCGCGAACCCTCACAATATTTAACTGGCCATATCTTACTCTATTTTCATCCTGCAGAGAAAAATGAAACACCAAAATTTTCAGAGAGGACTAACCTTCAATTTTGTACTCTATGAAATTTTGCATGTGATCAATACTTTTCGAGTTATTTCGAAGAAATGGTGATTTTTCGCTGAATTACGTACCTATATGATTTTTTCTCTTCAATCTCAATTTTTTCCAAAACTACGTACTTACAATTGATGAAAAACTCAGAACTCATCATTAGAACATGAATGAAGTGAATAATGAAGTAACAACGATTTTTGTCAAAGGGGGGGAAAGAGAGGATGAGTTATTCACAATTTTTTTTTCAACGAAAAAATAGGATTCAACATCATTTCCTTCATACCTCGGTCAGTTTTGATTCTAGAAACTTTTATGACTAACGAAAATAAAGGATTTTCAGAGGACTTGAAAAAAGGTCCAATGAGTTTTTCCCGAAAAATGCATTGGTTTTTGGTTATTGTACGTAGAAACTTTCCATTTTGGCGTTTGAAAATACCAATCAACTTTCAACAAGCGATTATTCAGTTTGTAGTGAGTTTGCATACATCACAAATAAACGATCGCCTTTGTTTTTTCAAAAGCTATAATTTTGCTCTCTGTAGGTTTTTCGATTAGATGCATATTTTTTCAGTTATTCGCAAAAAAGGATCTGAAAACGTGTTTTTTTTTGCCTGAAAACCGACAATTTCACGCGCGAATAAGTCGAAAAGTATTGCTTTTCAGAAAAACTTCATTGAACAAAAAGTGCTTAGAATTAGTCAATCAATTGATATCCCCACTCATTTCCAATGAAAAAAATTTCACCCCCAAGAAGGGGTGGCATCCACCCCCAGGGAGAAAGCAACCCTCGGCACAGGGTAGATTTTGAAAAAGAGGGTATGTAGATCCTGAGTCCAAATTTTCATGCGAATCGGTGCTGTATGGGATAAATACACGGGAAAATGGTCATAGACTGCGGACTATCAGTATTGTAAACGTTGCGGAAAACAAATCCGTTTCCGTTTTCAAAATCATTTACGAATACTTTACTTCAATTTAGGTCTTCGGAAAATCTGTCAAAGATAAGAAATCCTTCATTTTGTCATTTGAGAGGGATAGACAGGTGCGAGTCATATCAAATGAACTTTGAGATGTAACTATCTTCAGATAGCATGATGAAAGCCGATTCTTTCAATTTCCGTTTTTGGCTATTGCTCGTCCTTGCTTACATTTGAGTGTCATTCCATTCTACTCTGTGATCGAAATCAGCTGTGGGAATGTGTTTCGAGAATTGAGAACCACATATGTCTGTTCTTATTGTACATCTTGTGTTCACTTATATGAATGCAGGCGGATATACAGCTTTCGAGTACAGAGGGATAATTACGGAGAATATTTCCATCCTATGTTAAAAATCCCATATGAAGCGGGACATTTTCGATCAATTTCAGCGATAAATTCCCGGCGGGACATTTTCGGGCTGCTAAATACCCGGTAGGTATCGAAAAATACCCGCTCGGTTTTTGTATCTATGGTAACGATTGTTAAAATGTACTTTTGTCATCTTGACAGGCATAAATACTGAATTTTAAACGTCGTTGTTTTAACTCCGGAAATATTCTACCGAATTACACTCGTGCATCAAAATGAACCTGATAATTTTTCATTCAAGCATATTGTCAGTAAAAAAACTGCATTCGGTTATTTTCATATTTTGCTAAGAGAGCCCTCCTCCTTCGGAGTCGGGCTGTTTCGACAAAATATGATAATAAACTCATGCAGTTTTGAGACAACATGCTTTCATGGAAAATTATCGGTAATTTTGAAGCACTTGTGTATTTACTCCCGAAAAATATACGTTTCCACCATTTCATCAGACACAAAAAATGCATATCGGCCTTTTTACCAGCTCACCTCTCACAATGACTTGTATTATCCGGAAACTGTGAAATAGGGTTTGTTCATTCTTTTATTCAAACATGAAATCAGAAAGTAAAAAAGACGTAAATTTTCAGTAAATATGAACTTTAGACTTTAGAGATAACTAAAATTTGCCTTTAGCAACGTAAGTAAAAATATCTCCTTATAATGATACTCATTCATATACTTATCATGCTTCATATCAATATGGGTTCATTGAAAGGCATATTTCAATGAATGATCAGAAGATATTGTATCCGAAAAATTAAATGATGAATTCTGGTTGTTGCTTTTTCTGACTAACATAACGATCCACTACCGCATCAGCTTCTATGGGCAAGTATCAGGCATGCTAGACCAGTAAACCGATCCTGAGATATTGTGGATCTGAGCCAATTTCTGAGGTGCCTTAAGACTGACAAACTCCACTCTGCAGAAACGACACTACCGGGCCAGGTCTCTCAATAGCATGCATATTTCAATGCGAGGGAAAATGTTAAAATGTCACTTTTCAAAAGCGATGGTATCAATTGAAGTGTAAACGTTATTAACCTACATTCTTCCAGAACTGAATCTATTTATCAATCTAGGAATGTGCGGCGTATCAAACAGAGTCGGTATTTTTCTCTGACTACTGGATTGTCAAATCCTACAAGGAGTGAAGGCAAAATAAAATCAAGATTGATTTTTCCCTCACAATATTTTTCATCTACCTATATTTTGCTATATATGTGTGATGTCATGGGGGAGGATAATTACCCCCTTTACCCTCCTTGTATACGCGCCTATTTGAATGTCATTACTTTGTGATGGATGGATTCTTTCTTAGTAGTTTTATTTTGTTCTTAACCTACCACATCCTGAAAAACTGAGAATTGATTTTGGAATCTATAAAAGTGTAGAAGAGCAGATTTTAGTCTACTCCGATAACTCACTGCATTAGTTAAGAAACAGTTCCTTCCTGGAAAATGCATGGAAATTAGTCAGAAAATTTTCGTAAATCGCACATTTGAACATCAAAGAAATACAAGAATTAATATTTATCAAAATAATTATCATCGACGTTTCGGAAACAGAATTCTCTACTTACTTCGCTTTTAGTACCATTTTTTTTAAGTCAAAAATTTGTATAGGTTCTCATATTAATTCCTATTTTTTCCAACTGCAATATCAAATTTCAATTATACACGTTGTGGAAGCAATCGTGAGTATATTAAAAAACACTCTCTGTTCTTTGTTGCGAACTCCTAAACTATAAGCGTCGTATGTCTACGCAAGAATACATCAAGAAATGTTTTTTCCGTTCCATAAAGAAATTAGTATAATCGAAACGTCTCGAGTCGCCCGAATAGAAAACGATAAAGAAGTCCATTAGGATTATCTGGGAGGGAGAAACTGTTTTTATACAGTCGTAACATCCGCACAAATGAAAAATGTCTACACATATAAAAAGAAATCTTTCTGGAGGGTCGCGCGACATCGGATTTATGAAAAGATTAATACGGCTCGGGAGACTGGTTATGATATGGCCGGTTGTCATTTGTGGAGATGGCGAATTTTATAGAAATTGGTGGAATATGGAATGGTAAACGGTATATTTCGTTGATTTCATCATAGTGTTTTTCTCAATCGACCACGTCTCAACAGAGTGTTCGCAAAGAAATGTTCTCGTCCGATGCCCGAGTTGGAATATATAACAGCCCCTCACGGAACCTGTTCAATATTGAGAAAAAAACTCCATATTTACGAAGAGAAGGTCTTCAATGAAATGGAAACTCCTTTGAAATATTGATTATGTACCGAGGCAGAAAGTGATTGATTTCTCTCGAGAGGAAAATATAGCTTTCCCAGATTTTTTTTTTCATTTGTCTTGGTTTGTATACTATTTTATAGATAGGGACGAAACTGCAGTATAATCAGTTTCAAATACAAGTGGTATTAAAACAGAAAGTTTAAATTACCAATTGATGATCTCCTACCACATAGTAACGGCAACCTCCAGCAATTAATTGAACATGAAATTTATATTTGCAAAATAAATTTATTACATACATGGTTTTTTCAGAATACAAACAAATCAACAAATTTCATAACAATTTCACAAATGTCACTATTTTGATTTTTCGTAAACGCAGTTGAAATATTTTACAATTGAGCCTCTTAAGTTTTACCGAATGCGTTTGGCATGCCAATAATGATATCTCTTTTCGTTATGTTACAAATAGCAACATTCGGATCACTTTCTGAAATATTCACGGCATTTTCGAAATAAAGATATACCGGTCTCGACTGACAGAAGCGCTGAGAGAAAATAGATATATCAAAGAATACGATGGAGTCGGAAACCTGCCAAGTGATCGGCGCAGAGTGTTCTGCTCACTTTCTAACCTGAAAATCGAGTAATTGTTAATTAAATATCAATTCTTATTCAACCTTTACCAAATATTGATGATGCATTTACTGCAACTAATAACCGGATTTATTGTAATAGCGACAACTGGAATTGACGAAAAAGACTAGAGGTCCATATTGATAAAAATAAAGTTGAAGATGTATTTAATGAACGATAAGTCGCATATACGATTCTAACAAATATAAATAACAAATAAATTTGTTTTGAGACCACACTGACGGGAACTGCATGGCCAATTATTGATGATGATTTTTTCGAAGTGAAACATTGACAAACATGTATTTTAATATATAGATGAATTTGTAATGGATGTGGCTACAAAAATCGATAAAAGGTCCGTATTTAAAACAATTGAGTTTGTGATGGAATCTAATGAACTGAACGTCGCACTTAAAGTTTTTGTATATCAGAAAAACACTCATTGATATTTACCACCTGAAAAGAGATTATGATTACTTTTTGAATTTTTTAAAACTTTTGTCCAATTTGACCCACCATGTAGGTGTTTTAAGAAACGTCTTGTATATGTCAAATACATAAGAATTATATATCGAAGCACGACAGAATGTATGGTTATAATTTAGTGTCGAAATGAGTTCAATGTGTACATATTTAATATATATAAAATTATAACGGCAATCAGACAAATCATAAGAATTTGACAAAAATGAACTTCTTCGAGCGGGATTCGAACCCACGACCTTCCGTTATCTAGGCGGATGCTCTACTACTGAGCTATCGAAGACCCTAAGTTTTCCATCGCAAATTTCGGAAGTCATTCATCTCAAATTAGTTGTTATTATTTAATCGAGAACCTTCGGCGGTTTTCGACTGACGGAGGTGTTAGATGGGAGGACACACATTCATTATCATATGGTCTTAGTACCAAATTGTACCTTTCAACCGAAGCGTCGTCGATGTTTATCGACTTCAGCAGGTATCAGGTGTAGATACCAACCAGATGATTTCAAGCCGGAAATAGAAACGATAGATGTATTAGTGTCTGTATAATTAACAATTGAATGAAATTATAACGGCAATCAGACAAGTTATAAGAATTTGAGAAAAATAAACTTCTTCGAGCGGGATTCGAACCCAGAACGAAAGGTCGTGTGTTCGAATCCCGCTCGAAGAAGTTTATTTTTCTCAAATTCTTATAACTTGTCTGATAGCCGTTATGATTTCATTCAATTGTTAATTATACAGACACTAATACATCTATCGTTTATACATATCGTCGTTGAATTTACAAAGGGGCGTATATCGAAAAAAAGGCGAAAATGCTTTTTTGGGGTAACAAGTTGCGCCAAAGCTGTTTTATTTGATCTCAAAGTGGCGTATGTCAATTCCTGATAGTCCAGATATTATTTCGTTTTTAAGTTCAGGCGTATATCTGAAATGAGTGAAACATTTTGAAACGAACTGGCGAATATGAAATAGGCCCATATTCAATGGCAAATATTAAAAAAATATTTCAACACAAAAAGGCGAATATGAAATACGCCTATGTGTTGACAAGGTTATCATGCCTACCGGCTTCCTTTGCGTTATTTATTTTTTCAAATTACCCCTACCAGGATAAAATGTTGATTACCCTCTTATCAGCATTGGATTATACATACTATATTTCGCATATTCACGAACATTCAGTGAAATGAACCTACTTTTCATCCGATAGTGACGACATGAAAAACTAGTGAATCTTAAATTGCATCTCCTCAGAAATTGTTCAATTCCATATACGCCCCTTTGTAAATTCAACGACGATATATATATATATATATATATATAAAATTATATAATATCATACAAAAAGGAAGCCCTGTAATGTTCAAAAAACAGTACTTGAACCAAGTGTAGCTTTCTGAGTCAAACTCAGGAGAGAAAAAATGAACGGGTGGTTGTTACTGATCAATCGGGTCGTGCTTTTAAGATCTTACCTTAAATTCCGTATTTCCTTCTCTTGAGATCTTGAAGATGGATCTGTGTTGACGATGGACTGGCCAGTCGTGCGGGGTGTCGAGGAACACAACACTAAATTGTACCGAAAAGGGCAGCAATTGCCATGCGGGTGAGATATTTTGCGAATGAATATGAATGAATGCCGAATCGCCGTTCTTCCGTCTCTCTCGCCGAGAGTGTCAGTAGCGACCTTAAAGGCAAACACGCGGAAAAGGGTTTGACTGTACGCGGTGAGCCAAATATTGGTGATTTTAACTGATTCTAAAAATTATGAATGAATTATTAATTATAATTATATACATGCACATTACTATTATGAACTATATTTGAATATACAAAGAAAAGTTGAGCGGAAACGCGACATGCCGCCCAACAAAAAAACGCAGTTTTTTTTTAAGGTTCGTCGAGCGGTAGAGGACAGAGTTTTGACACTGGCCGCCTGAGTATTCCTGTGGATGTTTTTACTGAAGCCACACGAACTTTACCATCCTTTCCAGGAAACGTTTCAAGAATACGACCCATCTGCCACTTCATAGGGGGAATGTTATCCGCTTTGATCAGTACTAGGCTACCAATTTTCACCGATGGGCTGTCATCAACCCATTTCGCTCGCTGATGGAGTGTGTGTAGATACTCCTTGGACCAACGGGATCAGAAATCCTAGTGCATACGACAGAGTAGCTGCCAGCGAGAAAGTCGGTTCAAAGGAGTATTCTGATGATCGTCTTCTGGAGGAGCGGTCAACGGTTCTAAAGTCAGAAAATGACCTGGAGATAAAGCGGTAATATCGTTAGGATCATTACTGAATGTGGTAAGAGGACGAGAATTAAAATGGCTTCAACTTGAGTGAAAACAGTAAGAAGCTCTTCATAAGTGAGGATCTGCTCGCCAATGACTCTAGTAACGTGGAATTTTACTGATTTGACACCTGACTCCCATAGGCCACCGAAGTTAGGTGCGGAAGGAGGATTGAAATGCTAAGTAATAGCTTCTGAAGAGGCACAATTTTTGAACATTTCATTCAATTGTCTGTGCGCACCTACAAAGTTTGTTCCACAATCGCTGAAGATATGATGACAACGACCTCGACGAGCAATAAATCTCCTGAGTGCCGCTAAAAAAGCGTCGGCGGATAAATCTGAAACCAACTCTAAGTGGACAGCCTTAGTTGAGAGACAAACGAACAGGCAGAGGTACGCCTTCAGAATTTTGGCGCCTCGTGCTCTGGACATGCAAATGCGGAATGGTCCTGCGAAATCGAAACCAGCCTGTGAGAAACATTTTAAACGAGATACGCGAGCGGAAGGAAGATCGCCCATGAGAGGTTGACTCGATTTAGGGTTAACACGCCAACAAGTGACGCACTTGCATATAATGCGACGAATGGATTTTTTTGAGTTGATTATCCACCAATTTTGAGCGAGCAAATATTGAACCGTTTGAATTCCGGCATGAAAGTATTTCAAATGTATACTTCTGACAAGAAGATCAGTAAATATACATTTGCTCGGTAGAAGAACAGGATATTTCCGAGAATACGGAATGGGAGCATGCCTGAGCCTTCCTCCTACACGAAGAATGCCCTGGTCATATATAAACGGAGACAAGGAGCGTAGAAATTTGGGAAGAATTTTTTTCTCATTCACGAGGGAAATCTCTTGAGAAAAATAAGATGATTGAACGTGTTTGGCGAATACCATGAGCGATTTGTGGAGTTCCGAAGCAGTAAGGCAACCTGTTTGTTTCAAATTTTCCTTTGAACAATTACGCGTGAACCTGAGAATATAGGCCAAAATCCGAGTAGAGGTGGTCAAATGAGAGTTATTTTCGAGAAGAACATCTAGAAAATGGGGAGAGTCAACAGTGACATTCAGAGTTATGCAACGCTCTTCCTCTAGGGTTTCGATAGGTGGGTCAACATCGTTGACCCAGACGTTGTGGGATGAAAGGAGAAAGGGAGGCCCCGCCCACCAGGAGGAACAATGAAGAAATTCACTGGGTAGGAGACCTCGAGAACCGACATCGGCGGGGTTATCGGCTGTGGAAACATAAAACCAGTTTTCAGGGGATACCTTATTCTGGACGAATGAAACTCGATTACTTACGAAAACTTTCCAACGATGAGGAGGGCCCTTGATCCAATACAGAGCAACCTTTGAATCAGACCAGCAGATTTTTTTATCAATGCGTAGGGTTTTATTGTAAGTGGTTTGAACAAACTCTGCCAGTCTAGCTGACAAAACAGCTGCGCAAAGTTCCAACTTAGGAATAGAAATTGTCTTCCGTTGGATTAAGTGCTTGATGAGGAATGAAACTGGAGATAGAATTCCCAAGGGATCGAAAATTCTGACGAGACTTGAGAGAATGTTTCTCTTGGTGCATTCTCTATTCAGAGGCGTGACAACAAACCGAAATGTGTCTGTAGAGGGGTTCCATTGAAGACCGAGAATCTTACATGGTGAATTCGATTTTATGTCGAAGATATGAGGATCAACACTCAGATGGGAGGTAGGAAAATCTGTTAACAAAGTTGGGTCATTGCTAGACCACTTTCTCAATTCAAATCCACCCTTGCCCAAAAGAGATATCAGTTCCTTCTGCAAGGACAACGCAATTTCATACGTTGGAGCAGACACAGCGATGTCATCGACATAGGTTGCGGAATATAATGCTTCGGCAGCTAAGGGATATTCTTGCCCTTCGTCTTGAGCGAGTTGTCTCAAAGTACGAAGAGCTAGATAAGGAGAAGATGAAACTCCAAAGACGAGAGTTTTCAATCGATATTGGCGAACAGGTTCTTGTGGAGAGAACCTCCAGAGAATCCTTTGGAAGTCTCTTTGCTCTTCAGTAACAAGAATCTGCCTAAACATCATTTTGACATCTGCTGTCAAAACGTACGCATGGAGGCGAAAATTTAAATGAAATGATGCCCTGTTGAAGCTTTGGCCCAACTAGCAGGAGATCATTGAGGGAGGGCAGCGAGGGAATCTTCGCGGAGGCATCAAATACCACTCTCAATTTACTCGCAGTGCCATCATTCTTGACGACACAGTGGTGAGGAATGTAATATGCATTGTCATCCTCTTTCGTTTCAAGAACAGGTTCCATATGAGCAAGTTCAAGAAATTCCTGCATGAGATTTATATTGCTGATATAACTGAGGTTGGCGAATCAAGCGTTTTTCGAGGGAATAAAAACGCTGAAGTGTTAGCTGTCGCATTCCAAGGAAAGGAGGGGCAGGTTCGCGGAATGGAAGGGACACAATGAAACGCCCTGTTGAAGTTCGTTTCGTAGTGTCAAGAAAATATCTCTCACAGAGATATTCTTCAGGAGAAGTTTCGGAAACTTCGGGAATAGCCTCTAGCTCCCAAAATTTCTTCACGGATTCTTCCATTGAACGACGTCACTCACTGTAGTGAAAAAAGACGTAGAAGGGCGTAAAGAAAGATGACTGCATTTACCCATTAGTATGTAACCGAAAATGGTATTTATCGCATCTGGTTTTCCAGAGGGTCCGGGTATGCGACCATCTCGAAGAACTTGAGAGAACACATCGGCCCCTAATAAAAGGTCAATGGCACCAGGACTTCTGAATTTGGGATCGGCTAGACGCAAATTTGATAGATGTATCCAATCATTCGTATTGAGTTCAGAGTAAGGTAAATTTTCACAAATGGTAGGTAGAACAACTGTATCAACGTTGAGGACAGGAGTTGATGCTTCGAATGGACGTAATGATATAGTTAGAGCACCATGATTGGCTCGCGTATTCATGGTGCCCAGACCCTGAATTGTAAGAGAAAAGTTTGATGGATGAAGTCCCAATCGTTTGACAGTTATCTGACTGATAAAGAAGGTCATACTTCCACTGTCAAGTAGGCATCTCAAAGGTTGAAAAGTACCACGACTGTCCATTACTTCCACCCTAGCAGTAGACAGAAGAACAGTAGATTTATAACCTGAAAAGGCTGCATTAACTGAAGAATCACTCGGTAAAGCTTCTTGACCAGAAACCACACCGGAGGATTCGCCAGCTGTAAAACCGAAGCCAGAAGATGAGGGTGTGATTGAATCGAAGTGCAAAAGAGTATGGTGAGCCTGCTTACATTTATGACATTTTGACGAACTTTTGCAAGATTTGAAGGTGTGAGAATGACTTAGACAATTAATACAGAATTTTTTACTCTTTACCAATTTGAAACGCTCGACTGGATTAATATTCAGAAGATCTGGACATTTGTATATTTTATGCTCTGTACTGGAACAGATCGTACATTTAATATTATCATCATGTGTATGGGTCAGAAGAGAAGTTGATGAACGAGAAGGATGGTGTGGTCTGCTTTGTGAATCGAACTTCTTCACAGTAGCATTTCCTTTGCGAGAAAATTTCAAATTATCTAGGGCTTCACATTGTTTATCCAAGAAATCAAATAAGCTTTGGTATTTTGAAACCTCGGAGGAGTTGTGATGCAACTCGAACCGAGTGGCCACAGACATGTCAATTCGTTTCATCAACATCTGCATTAGGATAAAATCCCACTGGTCTACTGGAAAATTAATTTTTTTCAATGCTGCTAAATTATCAGAAAATATTTCTAATAATTGACGCAACTCTGATGAAGAGTCACTGTTCATTTTAGGTGCATTATCTATAGCAGACCAATATGAAGAAGCAATGACGCGGGTATTCCTGAAACGTTTGATCAATTTATCGTAGGCGATAGGAAAATTAGAATCTGTCATCGGTAAATTCTGAATAACCTTCAAAGCTGGACCTCTTAAGGAGGTGAGCAAATAATTGAATTTTTCGACATCGGTTAACAAAGGATTGTTAACCACCAGTGAATTGAACATATCCATATAGGTATCGAAATTAAGAACATCTCCACTGAAAATCGAAAGTTCAATAATAGGTAACGGAATTTTTTGACATGAAATCGAAGTATTTGGAGCGGCATTGGGCGGTGGATCGTTAAGAGTCTTCGATAGTTTCGAATAAACAGATTTAATTGAATAATAAGAAGTGTCAAAACTTTTCCGAACTGCATCTTCAGTTTCAAAAAGTGCATCATCATCACCAATCAAACTTATTATGTTGTGGTGGTAATCTGAAAATCTTGTTTTGATTTCTTCGATTGATTCCATGTACATCTGGAGTAAAGAAAAATGAGTGGAATCAGATTCAGCCCTTTTTGAAACATCTTGCAGCTCTTCAAGCCTCTTGCATTCAACTTTTCTTAGCGATTTATATTTTTTAATCTTATCAGCGGTTGACATTATGAAATATTTGAATAAATAATATTATAGTGCAAAAAAATCCAATTGAAATACAAATTTTGCGGTGATCAACTAAAGGAAGCACTTCTTTTGACTCTCAAAGTTGGTCAAAACCGGCTAATACCAAGTTCAAAGGAGAAATTGAAAACATTTACTTGTGCTGCCTTATAATTCGAAACAGCTTATTCGAATAAATCCTCTATCGCTCGAGTAAACTTTTTGCGGAGCTCTGAAATTTCTTGCGTTTTTTGTGCGGACACCGATTCGGTATCTCGCCGAAAATAGGTGAAAATGGAATTGAATCGAAATCAAAAGAACAAACGGATTTTATCCAACTGAACCAGCAATAATCAGCTAAAACAACCAATCCGGCTCGAAGGACCAAATAATGTAGCTTTCTGAGTCAAACTCAGGAGAGAAAAAATGGACTGGTGGTTGTTACTGATCAATCGGGTCGTGCCTTCAAGATCTTACCTTAAACTCCGTATTTCCTTCTTTCGAGATCTTGAAGATGGATCTGTGTTGACGATGGACTGGCCAGTCGTGCGGGGTGTCGAGGAACAGAACACTAAATTGTACCGAAAAGGGCAGCAATTGCCATGCGGGTGAGATATTTTGCGAATGAATATGAATGAATGCCGAATCGCCGTTCTTCCGTCTCTCTCGCCGAGAGTGTCAGTATCGACCTTAAAAGCAAACACGCGGAAAGGGGTTCAACTGTACGCGGTGAGCCAAATATTGGTGATTTTAACTGATTCTAAAAATTATGAATGAATTATCAATTATAATTATATACATGCACATTACTATTATGAACTATATTTAAATATACAAAGAAAAGTTGAGCGCAAACGCGACACCAAGGGACAGGGGAAAACGACAAGTCGTTACAAAGTTCAGTGAGGAAAAGAGGTTCGACAAGCTTACAACAAGGGGTTGAGAATTCTGCACTAATCGGGTCATCCGTGTTGATACTGCTGAGGATGGAATGACAAGTCGGGAGATCATCGATCGTGGAAATATCTATGGAAAGAGAGACAAGTCTCTGACCGTTCTACGATGTTGCAACGAAGTGAGCGAAGAATCGCCAACAAGATTGCTTTTTGAGATTTTTTTTTCATTTGATTCCCTATCTCTCGTGAAAAATTCGACGCAATAACATTTTTATTTGATTTCACTCAGTCCTTGTACTCATTTTCCGTTTAACTTTCACACGAAACTCAATTCATTATATCACATTTTTTTCAGCTCTTCTTGTCTTGAATACTTGTTTGGTGAGTCAAATTCGATAATAATCGATTCCATATCGACAATCTCATTTTTGGGCCCACTTATTCAATAATATTTTTAGACCTCTATTATTCAGGTACTCCTTCGAATTGACAGAAGTAGCTTACGGCCATTTTATATTTTCACTAAATTTTCTTGTGGTCGTTAAAGAGTATACCTTTTCTGCCCCGTTCTTTCAAATTATTACATGCAGTTTCATTTCCTGCTTATTGTGGTATTTTTCTTTCGTGACTCACCAGATAATCCGGTCAATCTAGACCTAAAATGAGAGCGAAGATACATAAATTCCCATCAGGCTGAAAATCAGTTAGATTGTTAATAATATAATTAAAAATAAAATGTCAAAGTTCCCCATCTTTCCCCTGTATGGAGAAATTTTTATTCAAGGTCAAAGGTCAAAAAAAAATAGTTTTTTGCGAATATTGTTTTATTTGTGCTAAACTTTTATGTGAAAGTAAAATTGTTACTGTTGAACGTGGTATATAGTCATTAATTAATGCAAGAATCGAAAGAGCAGATGAATTTTCGGAATTTCTCAGAAATCAGAAATCGGTGATAATACATGAAACTTTTCGTAAAAATTGTACTCGAAAGTCTTCTATTGCTGCAGCTAATGAAGGACAATGCGAAGAAAAGGAAGCCAGTACATCCACAGTAAGTCCTCCTCGTACTAGATCTCGTGTCAGTGAATCATCTTTTTTTTAAAAGAACCATGCTTATTTTGTGAAGAAGAATGAGGAGTATGAAATAAGAAAATCCTCAAATTTTCACCGTCGAATTATGCAAGTAACTACACTTCTGTTTAAAGATTCAATTCTGGAAGTAGTTCGGACTCGTGACGATGCTATAGCAAAAGCTGTTCTTGCTCGAGTTGAATTTGAACATGAATTTGTTGCTGCTGAAGGTAAATATCATCGTGATTACTATATTTCTTTCGGAAAACCTTCCAATGGAGCTGAAGTTGGTCGTCCTAAAGAGGAGGATACGAATCTAGCAATGGAGGAAATATTCACTTAAGTTGAAAATAGCGATGTGTGTCAGTTCACTTTGAATGAATTATCAAATGTTTGCAAAACTACGACATTAGATTACAGAACGATTAAGCTACGACTTATACTGAAGAATGGTGAAAAACTTATTATCACTGAGAAATCGGAAGCATCAACATTCATACGCTTAGTGGATAATCATCATGATATTTTGAATCAAGTCTGGCACGAAAAAAAAAAAAACAAGTGAATCAAAAAGAAGAACGATTCATAGTCCTAGACGCAGCTGAAGCTATTAGTCGCGAAGATATTCAATCCTCAGTATCTTTTCCAATATTTACAGATTTCCGTAATTTTGCAACGGAGTAGGCCTACGGGGGAAACCACGTTGAAAAAACCGCGATATTATGACGATTGCAACTTGTACAACTTTTTGAATCGTTATATCTCAAAAACGATGGCTTGTAGGAAAAAAAGTATTGATACATTTATTGTAGATTATTTTACGATCTACAATTTTTGTCAGAAATATTTTTATAATAAAACTTACCGTTTCGCTGAAAATCGTGAAAAACTTATTTTTGACCTTTGACCTTGAATAAAAATTTTTCCATACAGGGGAAAGATGGGGAACTTTCAAATTTTATTTTCAATCATATTTTTACTGATTTTCAGCTTGATGGGAATTTATGTAGCTTCGAATGTTTAAATTGACCGGAGTAAGAGGGCATATTGTGCCATGAAGTAATGCAGAAATAACCACTGATGAGCACATGATGCTGAAAGTGCCAGACATCCTGATGGCCCATTGCCTATTTGATGAAATATACAAATATTTTTTGAAATTATCTGATTTGACTCTATAACATTGGCAAAAGACCAATATAGTTTTCAATCTGACGATTGGAAGGCTCCTCTTTCTTTACCTACGGCGTATTCATCCGCTGAAAAGCAAGTACTTAAGAAATAACTGAATAATAATTGGAGAAATATCACAGTAGGCGATTAAAACTGCTGAATACTGATGCAGAAGATATCTCAGACATACCACATATGCGTTCATTGGGATATAAAAACAAAATTTCATTTCCATCCAATGAGTTGATCACCCAGAGACCTGAGTCTGACTCTTTTACCCTCGTCAGTGCAGGGTGAGTAGTGATGATGATCAACAATTCGCCTCCCAAGGAAAATGGTTGAACTGATGTGGCATGGTGAAACGCACATTTACTGTATTTGGGCATAGAACCCCTATTTCATTAGAAGTAACTCAACACCGAATTTATTGAAGGAAGAAAAACACTTCACTTTTATTCGAACGTAAGTCGAGAACAGTAATTTAACACTCGATTGCTAATAAATTGGCAAGTCCAATTAATCAAACTGACAGTGAGCGTGCACACCTACAAAATACTCGAATTTTCATTCGACTCTCAACCTCATTAACAGCATATCTCTCTAATTCATCCTCACCGAACCTTAATGAAATTGAATGACCTGAAGCACGAATTTCGTTTTCTGTTTAATTGGAAATTGTTAATCAATGATCAGAGATATACAGGAATCGTCATTTCGGTTTTTCATTTGGAACTGGTTTTGCATGTTTCAATAGACAAGCGCTATACGAAAAGTTCTACAGGGTGTTCTAGTCCTTGGGCCTTCCTCAAGGTTTCGTTTTCCAAATACGGATCTGTACTTATCATATCATTTCTTTGAATTTCATCCTATTCGATAATGACATGAAACACCTAACGAAATTTCATTTGTTTCGAGAATGCAAAGGTCATCATCTTCAGGAATTGGATACATTGAAAGTTCACAAGATGAGTTTTTGGGCCTCTTCCATCATTTTTGCTCGAATATGGTAAATTTCTTTTTCTCATCAATACAAATTCATCACAATTCATTTTCTGGCATGATGATATGGATTTATCGTAATGAGAAAGGCTCTGATATAAACTTGAATTTTGAAAATACAGATCAAATTCCATAGACTGGACTTCCTTACCCCATCTAACCTAACCAACCAAACCAAACTGATTTGAAGTGGAGTAGAAAGATGTGAAACTCCTGATATGTTTGTATATTTTTGTGATACTTCTGATGAGTTTGGTTAAAATTCCAAATACATCGGTATCATGGAGGATGTGATATGTTTGTCACTGTCGTTGGTTCTTGTTTTCAAAGCACCTGATACCCGCATGATTGATGGAAGGCCCACGCATTTGTCATGCTCATCACACTATTTGTATGATATCATAAAGACAAATACCGTCATAGGAAAATGAAATATCAAAGGTGTGTCCACATGCGAGGCGAACACGCCTGATGAATATGGAGTGGAAACAATAATCAAAATGTTTTCACATCATTAGTTCACCTGTCTTGTTGTTGAACACGCCTACGAGGGAGATACTCAATGAAATGTAATAAAATATTCTGCTTTCATGGAATTTTGGAAGTGTTCGTGTTGTTGAAATAGGTACTCAACTTTGAAATCTGATATACACATGTGAAATGAACAATTACATTTTCCAGATAGGTCGGATCACGTGTATTCTCTCTTCTCAGTCAAAATTATGCCTAAACTTCTGAATGAATGTTAAACATTCAACATAGATCGGTTCTCAAACTGATGGCGTTCCACAATTGGCAACTTATCATGGAGAACGTCAATTACCTTTGAACGTCATGTTTTGTAGAAATAACTTCTCTAGTTTGAGGGTTTTAGGGCTCGTAATCTGACACTATCTTAAAAAATTAGGAATTCTCATAATATCTTTTGAAGTTTCAGGGTAACCCCATGATCCGTGAGCAAGTTGTAATTTATGGAAAATGGGTAAAATGGATAGTGGAATGATGGATAGAATTTCAAATGATACAATTCATTATTTGGCCAGTACGGATCCGCTTTCATGAATGTAATGATTTGGAATACAAAAATTATGATTCCTGTCAGGGTCAGATGTATTCGAAATGTGAGTAAGGGACATGGCTTCCGGGCCCCATTGAGCCCAATTTATTTTATCCGTTTAATACCCCACTTACCGTTTCAATGTGGTCGATAACCTCATCAAGGGGCACCTCTAGTTGCTCTTGTGAAGAGCAAGTCGAGTCTTTACAAAAATGAATCTTTCGTTTTTACGAAAATGCAGGACAGTCTCAAGGCTTCAGCTTTCCGTTCGCATTCCCTACAAACTGCTAAGTCGATTAGCCCTATTCTGAAGAGGTGTTGTCGTTTAGCAGGGTATTGCTGCAACATCCGTATAGTCAACCGGAAGTTTTTTATGAACATTAACATATATATTTGGGCTATTTCCGCGTTGAGGTAGCTCAGCAGCTTCCTAAAAAAACATGATTTTTTGTTCTGCTCCTGTTTTTTTTGACTGTCACGTGATGGAACTTAGATGCCCATGTATAGCGCCGTAAGTGAAGATCGGAGAGGCATATAGTGACTTCTGGGCTAGGTTAGGCCAATTGTTCGGTAACATTCCGACATTTTCTGTGTTCCAGGTGAAAGTTACATGTCTTCTCGCTATCGAGAACGACACCAAGGTACTTCGCGAGTAGACCCATCTTTGTCCTCGGGTCACTATTCTTTCCACAATTTTTTATAATCTTCTAGATTTTTTTGTATATTATGGTAATATGAAAACGCTATGTTGAAGAGATTTCCATTTTTGAGCTGATTGATGAGGCTGTCCAAAAATTTGTTCGACAGACCAACAGAAGTCCGTCTGATTTCTGGACAGGCGACAGGTCTATAGTTACAGATAGGCTGTTTGATGTGCACGGAGCTAGAGAACTCTATCACACTTCGTCTGTTTTGAGTTGGAGCTTCCTGTCAATTCTAGCAGGTTTTCTCCTTTTTTCTTCTTTAGTGATCGCCATTAGCAATTGAATTGTCATTTTTGTTCCTCAAGAGAAAAACTCTTTGAAATGCATTGTATTTGCATGTCCTGTCGAATGCCATTGAGACCTACGGCGAGTGAAAACAGCTTTCTGGCGTCGAATTATATGAATTTGTATAAAGAAAATCTAATTTCTGTTGGGATTGCAAATTGCAATCTCTCCTATCAATGAACCGAAGATGTTTTCTGTTCGCGACGGGTAATCCATATGAACTTGGATGTGTCGGAAGTGTCCCCTGTTAGACATTCATCAATTGGTGGGTTTGGCGGACATAATGGCTGCTACATTGCAATTTTTGGCAAAGGTAGGAAAGGTAGAATATTTGCAGAACTCTGGAATAGAATTCAATACCGATGCCAAGTATTTGTATACTGAATGGTGCTTTCGATAATAATTACACCTGGCAATAGTTTCCAAGCTATGAAACCATGTGCCACGGATAAAGTGTTGAGGCCACTCTTCCCCTCGAGGACAAATGACAACCATACGTATTGAAACACATGACAACTATAATTTACAAATATCCATTTTATTGCTACATGAACAAAAACATGTACTCTGTAGAATTCAATTGAATAACACTTGAATTGAGGTGGCCTTTACTTGATGGAAATCCATAGTTATTACGCTATAAGGTAGACACGATTAAATTTCCACAAAATTTATTGTCTTCGCGACATGTTTCGATACACTGTTTCTTTATCAAGCGAATGTTTCTGAACACTGAATTATGCTTTGTTAGAAGCTCCTTAAATACATCAGGGTCTACTCTAATTGTCTCTGATTCCTAGAATAATACAACTTGACTGATGATGATTCCTAAACTCATTACCTGATGCTGATAACTGAACTGATTCGTAGAATTACACTGATACTGTTATGATATCGGACCATAGTTACTTATTAATTGAATAAGTTCAACAAAGGGGAACTATTGAGATCCAATTGATCATTTAGCAAACAATTTGAATTTTTTAATTTATTGATTTCCAAAAATTCTTAATAATTAAGTCTAATGCCTTTATTTTCAACATGCAGAATTTCGAATTTCTGTGGACAATTTTAACAAAGAATTAAATATCATAAAACAAATAGCAGTTAACAATGGATATCGAGTCAAATTAATAGAAAATATTCTTGCCAAAAAACTACATAGAAAAGCTATCCAAGAAGTGTACCCCACTTTGAGGACCCAGGACAATAATTATAGAATCTTAACTTATTCGGGACCTGCTACGGAAAAAGTAGCTTCATTTTTGCATAAACGAAATTTAAAAGTAGCATATAGAACAGATAACACGTTGGGAAGGTTCATCAAGAATAACAAAGATAAAACTATAAAAGATGAAAAATCGGAAGTTTATAAATTGAATTGTGGATCTTGCTCCAAAGTATATATTGGCCAGACAGGTAGACCATTCAAAAGCCGCATACGTGAACATCGTATGAATTATGAGAAGAAAACATTTCATTCATCATATTATGCCAATCATAAAAAATTATGATTAAAATTTCGAAATTCTGCATGTTGAAAATAAAGGCATTAGACTTAATTATTTAGAGTTTTTGGAAATCGATAAATTAAAAAATTCAAATTGTTTGCTTAATGATCAATTGGATCTCAATAGTTCCCCTTTGTTGAACTTATTCAATTAATAAGTAACTATGGTCCGATATCATAACAGTATCAGTGTAATTCTAGGAATCAGTTCAGTTATTAGCATCAGGTAATAAGTTTAGGAATCATCATCAGTCAAGTTGTATCATTCTAGGAATCAGAGACAATTAGAGTAGCCCCTTATGTATTTGAGGAGCTTCTAACAAAGAATAATTTAGTGTTTAGAAACATTCGCTTGATAAAGATACAGTGTATCGAAACATGTCGCGAAAACAATCAATTTTGTGGAAATTTAATCGTGTCTACCTTATAGCGTAATGAATAACACTTATTCATGATTCTAAATATAGTAATTTTAGAGATGAACCATTGCTATTGAAGAAACAACATTATTAAGCAAAATCATCAAATGTAATTTTTTCTGTCGAAACCTCTATTTCAATGTGAGCCAAGCCAATCCTATCTCATGAATGTTTTTCATGTCAACCTCTGGCGAAAAAATATTAAAGAATATTCAACACATATTTAATCATAATATCGTAAAAAGGGAAATTATTCAAGATTCCAGCCTTGCAGGTGAATCAAATAAAAGAGGGGCCGTTGTATACACAGACTAGAATAACGACCCGCATCAAAAGTTCTATATGTTTATACAAACGGTCTCCTTTGACATGGACAGTCTGTGAGACCTAATGGATCCAAAAGAAATTCCGAACTGTCGGTACGTGTCCTTTCATACCCTTTTCAGGAGAGATATTTACGAAAAATTCACTGAAACTTGTAAAAAGCGAATACGATCGGACCTTCGTAGGGTTTCCGTATATGCGTGCAGATAATGGATAGCATTTGGGATTCTTTTGAGACATTTCCACGGAGAAGATGCGAAAGGACATTCGGCATAGGTACGTGCCGAATTTTATTTGGTCGCCTGACCATAGACTGGGTCTCGTGAATTTTATGTGAGCGTATTTTTTGGTGATAGAATTTACCATCAGAATATATTAATCAGACTATTGAATTATGAAAATGTGCATGGAACATACTCCTAACAGAGAATTGCTAAATTAATTCGACACATTCCTTTAAATTTCATAGATACGTAATGAGTGTAAAAACCATGGGATGTGTATTCTTGGAGCTCATGGTCAGAAACATGCTTCGAATGTACATCAAGTAGCAGAGGCTCCCAAAGATGGAAAATAGGAAAACTAATCTCGCTTTAATTGGAAGTGAGAACTTTCATCGAATTAGGGAAGAGCAAATTGAAAATATTGAATGAAAACGATCTAGCCATAGATAATGAAACCCAACCTAAACAATCAACCCTCTGAGGATTGATCAGGGGTTGATTGGTTATATTGCGTTATTGATAGGGATATTTCTGAAATTTCTTGATGAAGAACACGAATTAATACTCTAAAGGACTATTTTCTATATTGCAGTATCCGTTAAAAACTTTCATTTTGGATCTTATTATTTTGTATATGATTGCTCAGATGGAGTTGTCTATCGGATTCATTGATCATGTTCGACTTCACCAGAGATTTAGACTGAATTTTCGTAGAAGTTCAGTTATGTAGATGTTAAAGAATATACTGTGAAATAGTTCGAATCTTATATGTCTCTCGATAGTGTAGGTTGAAGGATCATCCTCAGAAATATGTATAATCACTATAGGAGTTCCTCGATGATATATCTTGGACCCATTGATTTTCTACTCTCTTCAAATCATCTCCCCTCTTCATAGAACAGCAGATCAGGTAACAATCTTCGCGGGCGGTATGACAACTACTGCCTGAGGGAAAATATCAAGGAACTTCTGAAGGATATGTATAAAACTATCACTATAATAGAAAATTGGTGTCGAAAGAACGATTCCATTTTGAACATAAACGGAACAGAAAACATTAATTTCTACTCAAAAAAAGTTCGTCAATGATATCAAAGATGCATTGACTCATTCGGAGTTCCTGCTGTTCGCAGACGATCCCAAGATATTCAAATAAGTTGAAATTTTGGAAGACTGTAGTAATATCCACTGTGAGATCACCTCGTGGTGTGAATAGTTTTCAGGCAGTGATATGGATTTTAATAACAAAATATGTACGAGCATGACTTCTTGATATAGGTAGTGAAATTTGGACTCTCCTACAATGAAGATCTCAACCAACTCAAGGGGAGATTTAGGTATCACCTTGTATGTCAGAATGTTCTTTCATCTGCTTTATGGTTACATTGTGAATGAGGGATTACGCATGTTGGGATTCATATATCAGAAGATTTTATTCATTTCAAGGCAATACAATCTTTGTAAACCTTTCTGGTTTGGCCAATGATTGCCGTTGTGTCTGATCATCCTCTCATGTAGGTAATTTAAAATAATAATTTGGAAAAAGTGCAAGAATAATTCCCCAGAAGAATTCCGTCCGAAATGACTATGCCTCTGACAACCAACACCCTAGCAGATATCAAAGCTGCAATACGGCTGAATGAATTGAGCACTCGTTGAGTTCAAGCTGATATCATATCCCTGCATGAATTTTCAACGCCATTGAAAATATTTACTGCTGAGTTTCAACTCTGGTGGGAATTCGTCATTCTCAAGAATTAATTATGTGATGAAGTTTCATAAGATCTTTTCAACCTCTGGATATAACATCAGAAAAACCATACGATCTTCTACTATCTTCTCTTCTGAATTGAATGTTAGTTACTACAATTTTTATAAGAATTCATTCAATAATTCTGGAAACTAACGTGTCTTTCTTCGATATATTCGAGTACCACAAGTTGAGTAACATGTATAAGTTCGTTTGTTTTTGCTTAGAAAGAATACGCAAACTGAATTTGTGGGTTAACGTAAATGGGTTTTAGGAATTCACTTTCATTTATTTTTCTCTGAATGAATTGACATCTAGATGGCATGTTCGTATGATTATTTTATCCCACCACATACTTTATGAGTAAGACAAAACAGAAGAGATAAATGTTCTTCGATTGAAAACCTCATCTGACCATATATCCAACTGAACATTCTGAAATAGGTGATGGTCAACAATTTCAAAAACTCCAATAGAAATGTCAGGTGGAACCTGAAAACATTCAGTGTTGTCAAGGCACGAAGAACTGACAGATTGTAATTTTTCTTCATCATAAATGAAGTCACTTATTTTTAGATTTCGAACGCATCAGAAATTCATCAAGACCAGTCGTCAGATAACGCTGAATTATTTCAATAGTTCACCAAAATTTTCCAAGGCTATTTTCCGATTGGGTTTGATAGTTGGATTTGACGTTTTTCTAATTCATGTCCACAAACATCTTTTTGGAATTCTCTCAAATGGAGGAAACATTCATCTCATTACAATCCGAACCGTCTACTATAAAGTTCATACCAATATTTTCAGTTCACATGATTCCAATTCCATCATCTCCGTACGATATACCCATTTTTCCATGACATATACAACGTCTCCACAGAATCGATCTCTTTTCAGGTGCCGAAGAGAGTATAGGATCAAAGAAATTCCGGGATTTCCTCCAGGAATGGCCGACTCCGGGCACCGGACCCTACTTTGACACCTCTATAAATTCCAACATCACCGGACTCGTCGGAAATACCGTCCTACTACATTGTCGCGTGAAGAACTTGGGAAATAGAACGGTAAGTGACTGTTTGAATCTCTATTCGCATATCAGGCCTGGAACCGTAAATGACCAGAAAATTATGGCTTATGGAATTATTGCCCGGAATGAAAAGAGGTATAATAACAACTAAAAGTCCCAATAATGGTGAATGACATACCAGCCTTTTTCTTCTGCTAGCGAAACAATTACAAATAAATTTCATCAGATCATAGGAGAATAATTCCTTCCCGAAAGTTTCAGAATCGTATTGTTTTGTTAAATGAGCATCATGGATTCACTATAGTGAGACGTAAACTGCTACATATATTCTTATTTTTCGTGAATAAGTTTTGAGCGATGTCTCGAAAAGAATAAGCCGATTTGGTAGAGATCTTCGTCAAGGTGAGCAATATTGTTATGCTGACAAAATGAACATAATTTTCGATGGAAACTCAAGCTTATGAATTCTCATCCAATGAATCTACCATTCTTTATTATATCAGCAAATATGGAAGCTTTATCAAGTACATCGAGTTATCCTCATGGCGAACTTTCTGGATCAAAAAATTAATAATTCAAGTTGGGAATCTTTCAAACGTTTCGATTCGAAAAAAATACCTGATTATGTTAATTGGATGAAACGTGCAAATTCGTATATCATTGCATCATTGCTAAATCCTAGAATCGGCTTTTTTCGTATAAATCGTTTCTTTCAGGGCCAATAGCATGAAATTTTTATATTATTGTAGCGAATTCAGAGAAAATTATCCAAATTGGCGAAGCAGTAGCGATAGCAACCAAGCAGTCTACGACGCCATCGTAGATTTGAGAAGGCTTTCCATCTGCTGGTTCCATCGGCTGACAAAATATTTTTTCTGCAAACGTCAAATAATGATGACCTTACTTATCTAACTTGATCCTGTCAAAGTTTGATGTCTCCGCCGGCAGCAGTTTTTTTTTCCATTTCTTTACGGCGGAGGGAAAAATGTTGTCATGGCAACAATATGAAACATGTCACAAAGCAACAATACAAATGTCATTAACAACAATTAAACATCATTTTTATTTATAGTAATATTAAAAGTACAATTAGTTAATGAAGCATTTTCAAAATTGAAACCGTGCAAAAATGTTCCCGACTCTTGATACGCATTGGTAATTGTTGATAATACTGATGGTCGAGCACAACTTTCAGCAATCATTCCCGATGTTGGCGAATCATGAGGGTTTAAAATTTTTTGAGCATTATCGTTCTTATTTCTTATTGAATCCTCTATATATCCTTCGGCAACCGTGCTTGATTTCCAGCCCCCATGTCGTTTGAGGCATTCTAGATTTCCGCCTCCATCAATTAAAAGTGTTGCTGAAGTTCGTCGTAAACAGTGACCCGTGTATGCGCTTGCATCGTTTAAATTTAAATAACTAGCTACTTTTTGGGCTACTGCGCTGATCGAATGTATTCCCATGACGCTTCGGTAACACTTTCCATTTTGGTACTTTATAAAAAATCGGTTTTCTGTGAAATTTTCAGGCCGCAGTGATGCATACTTTTTATACAGTTTAATGTAGTTTTGACCAATTATCGTAAAAGATCTAATTTGTCGTGTTTTACTGTCTGGGATTTTGATAATTATTACATTTTCTTTATCCTCAATGTCCACAGTCTTCATTTTTACCAATTCGTCGCATCGACAGGCGCCGGTAACCCCAATTAACAAAACAATCTGAAATATTTTTATAATTTAGTACTATTTGCTGTATGGCTTGGTGCTATTAGGCATTCCAGATACTTGTCAAAAATGTCAAATGAATCGAAATGAACCAATACAAACTATCGTTTGTTTTCTTTTTTATGAGTGTGTGATTGGTTAAAACTGGTATTTGCCCCCCAGTCATAACCTGATCTGGAATGCCAAATAGGCTGTTGTTGGTTGCCTAGAATAGTATATTACTTTATGAGGCGGAGAAGCATGACTTTTCTTGACGCGCCCGATATTACGCGCCGAACGAAGTGAGGCGCGTAATAGAGGGCAAGTCAAGAAAAGTCGCTTCTTTGCCGAATAAAGTATACTATTTTTTCTTCAAACGTAGCAATTTTCAACCATAAATAGTACAATTCATACGCTATTTTTTTACTCGAAATTAACTGTGACAACTATCAAAGTCGTCTAGATGTTAGAAATTAAAATAATTAAGTCGTCGGTGGGATTTGCGTCTCCCTGGTTACAGTTGTTTGACAGTTATTTTATGTTATTAAAGACAGCTTATTGTTGTTGCATTCGCAAGCGTAAATTAAGTGCGAAAATGGAAAACCTAAACGAAATTGAGTCCGCGGCTAATGATGCAGTAGCACGTTTGGGGCCCTCCAAGTCCGGAATAAAGTATCGGTTAGCGTACAAGCACTTCCAAGAGTGGTGCGATACAAGAGGAGTACGGCAAGTTACCGAAGACGTTTTACTGGCATATTTTAATATAATGGAAAATGAAAATAAATGGAAATCTTCTACAATGTGGTCACGATACTCTATGATAAAATCCGAGTTAGTTATTAGAAAAAATGTGGATACAAGCAAATTTTTAAAGTTACGTGCCTTTCTGAAAAAGACAAGCGAAGGATATACTGCAAAGAAGTCTAAAGTTTTCACTAAAGACGAGTTTGATTAATTTTTATTTGAAGCACCAGATGAGTTGTATTTAGGATTAAAGGTAAAAAAAATTATATTGCAAAGCATGTAGTATACTCTACTAAATTATAAAAATATTTCAGATTGTTTTGTTAATTGGGGTTACCGGCGCCTGTCGATGCGACGAATTGGTAAAAATGAAGACTGTGGACATTGAGGATAAAGAAAATGTAATAATTATCAAAATCCCAGACAGTAAAACACGACAAATTAGATCTTTTACGATAATTGGCCAAAACTACATTAAACTGTAGGTATAAAAAGTATTCATCACTGCGGCCTGAAAATTTCACAGAAAACCGATTTTTTATAAAGTACCAAAATGGAAAGTGTTACCGAAGCGTCATGGGAATACATTCGATCAGCGCAGTAGCCCAAAAAGTAGCTAGTTATTTAAATTTAAACGATGCAAGCGCATACACGGGTCACTGTTTACGACGAACTTCAGCAACACTTTTAATTGATGAAGGCGGAAATCTAGAATGCCTCAAACGACATGGGGGCTGGAAATCAAGCACGGTTGCCGAAGGATATATAGAGGATTCAATATGAAATAAGAACGATAATGCTCAAAAAATTTCAAACCCTCATGATTCGCCAACATCGGGAATGATTGCTGAAAGTTGTGCTCGACCATCAGTATCATCAACAATTACCAATGCGTATCAAGAGTCGGGAACATTTTTGCACGGTTTCAGTTTTGAAAATGCTTCATTAACTAATTGTACTTTTAATATTACTATAAATAAAAATGATGTTTAATTGATGTTAATGACATTTGCATTGTTGCTTTGTGACATGTTTCATATTGTTGCCATGATAACATTTTTCCCTCCGCCGTAAAAAAATGGGAAAAAAAAACTGCTGCCGGCGGAGACATCAAACTTTGACAGGATCAAGTTAGATAGGTAATGTCATCATTATTTGACGTTTGAAGAAAAAATTATTTGTTTGCTTATAAATCCAATGAATTATATATATTTGAGGTCATGTGAATGAAAATAACAAATTAGAGCAACATTACACTGATAACAGATCCCATGGGCTGTTTTCACTTCGTTGCTACAGATACGCATGTCAATTTTGACGTTTCTCATAAATTAGTATAAATTCATCATGTCACGTTTTGGTTGTGATAATGATGAGAAGATAAACGAAATTATCAAGTCGAATACCCCAGAAATACTGTGTACAGTAAGAAATTTGTTTGGAAAGCTTTTATTGACTTTTGCAGTACCTATTATAAATTATGAATTAGATGGAAGCCGAACGGTATAAGAAATAGCGTCAATTTTAAAAGATTAGGCCGTGAATATGAGAAGAAAAGATGGTGCGCATTTTAAAGAAGCTACGGTCAAAACTATGTGGAATGTAACAAGTAAGCTTTTACAAGAAAAGTATTTCAAGGAAATGAATGTTATAATAATCGATCCGTTTAAAAGTGTTGTTTTTCAAGAAGCGCGAGCAGTCTTTCAAAAAAAGCATTAAAATTTCTTCCGAATAACCCTCAAACATTGATAAATACTCAAAAATTTAATAACGCCTACGGCGTCGCGTCGGTCTGTTTCCAAGCAACAAGCTTTTGAAATCTGTTGTTAAATTTTTTCGCACAATTATCAATGTCCTCGGGTTATTACTACTGATAACAATCCTAGGAGATGGGATATCTAGATCTAATACATCAGCCGACCCGGTAGCAATGAGGGTGTTAGCAAATGCGCTATCGTACAAATCAGTAAGACGTCCCAGAGTACTTCGGCACACAAGATAATTGGCCAACTCTTGCCCGTACAAGGCTCTGCCTCCTGGACACGCTCGTAAAACTCTTAAACTGAGGGAAAATATAAATAGAAAATTAATATCCATTGGTTAAAGCCTAGCATAAAGTAGAACAAAATAAAGAATTACCTCATCTGAAGGAAAAATTCGATCAGCGACGTCTCAACATACCCACACAGTAGTTCAGTGGAGTAACGCTTGTTGAAAAAAAACACTACCCTGGATCACACCATGAAAGACATTGAATTATATCCGACAGATATCAGTGCAGATTCAAATCAAAATAGCGCAAAATAATCCGTCATCACGCCATCTGTCCTTAGACGTATATAATTTAACGCCATTCGTGGTATCAGCCAGAAGAGTACTTGTTTTCTAATAGCTGTCAGTTTACTAACCTATTGCGCAGGTCAGTTAAAACCAGTCTGGATGAATTGTTTCTTCAGATGAATTGATTTACAGCCAGTTTTCAATTTTGCCCAAAGACTTTTGGAGAAAGCTTGATTTGCCCCTTGCAATAATGAGGAACCGGAATTAAAAAAATGTTCCCTTTTTTTTATTTTATCTGATAGAGCATGAAAATCTGTTCACAAAAATGCCCTTCTGACCTCGATCCTTCCACTATTTTTTTTTAAACCTCTACTATGTAACGAAAAATATCAAATGCTGACGTCAACACTTTCATTCATAAATACAACCATATGAAGTTGGGTTTTGGTAAGCCACACCCCTCCTATTTAATGAATGAATATCTTAGAGGAATTTCATTTTTACAAGTTGCAGGAACTTATTACTGTTGACTTGACAGTGTTGACATTCTTTCGCAACTTTTCATGTTATTTCGCGCTTCAACGGAAAATTTCCCGAAATTATGGCATCGAAGAGTGATTTTGTGAAGTTTTGTTTGGTAACTGAGTGCAAGAACAACTCTAAAGTTTCCGCAAATAAGTACTTTTTTCTGTTGCCGTTCGATTCATCGAGGAGGAATGCCTGGTTAACTGCTTCGAATGGGTGTGATAGGGTTTCTAAAAAAGTTAGGGCCTACGTTTGCGAGGATCATTTCAACGTAAGTAACTGAAAATTGTGATTCGGTTTAGGAATTGATCGTATAAAATACTCTTAAAATGATTGCTTGTTTCTGTAACAATACCTAAAAATTAATCCAAATTATAACTAGAGTTCAAAACTAGCCATCCACAAACACTTTCGTGTAGTTGTAACTACTACTATAAGAAATAATAATGAATATTGACTCCAAGAAAGTGTTCATTGAATTGATATTTATTATAGAATTTGGCTAGGCTTGGCTTTAAGGTATTGTAGCAAGATCACACTCGAAATCACATACCTTTTTTTAGTTGGAAGAAGATGCAGAGAATTTTTTGAAAGTGGAATTGATGAATGATACACCTAGATTGAAGAAGGATGTTGTGCCAAGTATATCTGTGTCTGGTCCGGGTGAGAATGGAGTTGAAATGAAACGAAAACAACCAGCTGAGGTGAGTGAAAAAATTCAGCTTGAATTCATATTCTGGCCCATTGATCTGTTTCGAAAAAAACAATGACTGAGTAATATGTATTTGTAAGTACCCAACAAATTCCAATAATAGTGCTGCTTATGCTATTTCATAGTTTTTCTGCTTAGAAGTATTTTTATGTATTATATTATAGTGGCTCGTTTATTCCTTTTCTAATGAAATTCAAGTTTAATTTCACATACTCATGACTCAATGGAGTTTTTATCGATGAAATGTATCATCATTTGGATGTAATCTAACAGAGCCATTGGAATAACTACAAATAAAAACATATATTGTGAGAGTAGAATAAATACAGACAAAAGATTACCACCAGCTTGTGGTTATTGGAGGTGTATGTGTTACCGTTTATTCGTTGTTGCATATCATTCAGATTAATTGCATTTAATGTTGTTTCTTTCTCTCAAAGCAAGGGTGGCTGACTCATTTTCTCTTCTCTTTTGGAAATATACTCATGACTCGCCGGATTCTTTATATCGGTACATTATTGGAGAACACTCATTAAGATCAACAAACATTTCAGGTGAACAAGGACCATCTTGAGCAACCTGTGCCAGCTAAATGTGAAAGAGGTCCAAAGAGCAATGATGTGCATAGTCAAAAACTATCCAGTTCCACCTACTCTGCAAGCAGTATTGATACAAGATCAGCAACATATAAAGATTCTGACTATGACCCTGATTCTTCCGATTCTGCTTGTGGTGATATCCACAATTTTCTACAACATACTCTAATAATGATAGAAACAAATCCCAAAATATTTTTAGGTTTGCCTTTGGAAAGTTACTTTCTGATAAAAATGCTCTCCAATTCAGTATCTACGAGTACCGTCAATATTTTAATAACTTTGAAAAAGATTAGACTTGATTATGCATTCAAATTATTAGGTATACATTTTGGGATGACAGATAATGGGAAAATATTTAGGAAGACAGTAATTAAACTAGCTCAAGTACTTCAGGAACTAATTGTTTGGCCAGATTCCAAAAAAATTAAACTTCATTAATTTACCAATTTCTTTCAGAGCTAGATATGGAAAAGTTGTTTCAATTATTGATTGTTTAGAAATCGAAATTGAGAAGCCTTCTAATCCAGTCCATCAGGCACTTACCTGGTCCAAATATAAGCATTGCAATACAATAAAATATCTTATTTCATGTACTCCTGATGGATTGGTCAGTTTCATTTCAAATGGATTTGGTGGGAGAGCAACCGATGTTGATATTGTTGAAAATTGTGGATATCTGGAAAAATTAACACCTGGTATGGAAATTATGGCAGACAGAGGGTTCAAGAACTTGTCATCTCTGCTGACAGAAAGGAGATGTGCTTTGATAAGACCTCCTTCAGTTTCAAGTTCAACTCCAAGCTCACCTGCAGAAGTGAGGGAATCCAAGAGAATAGCTGCTTTGAGAATAGATGTCGAAAGAGTTATCGGGAGGCTGAGGAATTTTAAAATGTTAGAACCCCATTCTTGCATAGATCATAATCACATACAGTTATTGGATTATATTGTTGTCATTGCTTGTGGAATTATTAATTTTCAGGACCCTTTGTTCAGAAATTGATTACACACTTTCAGATGTGTAATTTTCAAAGCAGTTATTTGTGTGAAAGGTGTGTTTTTTTTTGGGAATGTCAGTTGTTTAGCACTATGGCTTGTAAACCGATTTATTTCAAAATTGTTTTTCCTTGAATATTTAAAGAAATCCCCATCTTGAATACTTTGATGAGTTGTATGTATTGTGATTGAGTTTTTGAATAATTCAAAGGTCTTTTTTTGGCATTTCAATGTTTATATCTCTAAACAGGACAATTTGTGGGAAATATTGCTCTAGCATGGAAAACGTTTTATCTCTTATGAAATAATTTTATAGTGATTGTATTTTAACTGTCCAATTTAATTTATTCACTGTCGAATTGTTCATTAGTCATACGTTCTGCTAACCACTTACCTTATATATAAAAAATTTGTATTATTATACTAGTTTTATACACAAATGTAATCCAAAACTATGTTCATGAAATGCTCAGGGTACCATGTATCAGAAATATTATCACCTATTTTGAAATTTGAAAACTGTGTACAAATAAATAGATTTTATATTCATATTTTTTCTCAAACCCCAATTTATATAACATGCCCACATAAAATTCTATTCATTTTCAATCATTTGAAATATCATCTCATGGTAAACTGAAATATAAAACTGATTTGAAAATTGATTGATTGTTTAATATAATTTTTTGAATGCTTATTTGTATATCTTTTAATAATTTTGCATCATTACTTTTGGTATATTTTTTTACTACTTATTCACTCATGTATTTCATTTTATTGGTAATTATTTTTTATGCTCTAAATGAACTATCCTTTTGAAAAAAAAAATTGCTTTCAATATAAACATAGTTAAAATACTGTATTAATATTTATAGAAACTAATTCAATTATTAATATATATATATCCCCAGGTATCGTCACGAGTTCACTCTAATATATATGTTTATATATATATATATATATATATATATATATATATATATATATATATATATATATATATATATATTTATATATATATATATATATATATATATATATATATATATATATATATATATATATATATATATATATATATATTTATGGCACTGATTTGAGTATAATATAAAATGTTACCACAAATAATATCTGAACGCGATTCAAGTAACAATAACTTCATGACATCATAGAATGATACTTCAACAATAAACTGATGGTCTTCATGGCCAGAGATGAAGTCGTTTTCTCAATAAAATCCGAAATCCAAGAACCCACAATGAAAAAAACATCCATGATTCAAGAATACCAAAATTTTATATGTATATATATAATTCGTTCAATTTTGCTGCTCACTGTGGTGTGTATACTTTTCTGAAATTATCAATCTTGTAATAAAATAGGAGATAGGCTTTTACTGGTAATGTACTTAGTTTTAATGACTGATTTATACCCTTAACTGAAATCAAAAATATAATAGAATCATTCATATTTTTTCTCAAACCCCAATTTATATAACATGCCCACATAAAATTCTATTCATTTTCAATCATTTGAAATATCATCTCATGGTAAACTGAAATATAAAACTGATTTGAAAATTGATTGATTGTTTAATATAATTTTTTGAATGCTTATTTGTATATCTTTTAATAATTTTGCATCATTACTTTTGGTATATTCTTTCACTACTTATTCACTCATGTATTTCATTTTATTGGTAATTATTTTTCATGCTCTAAATGAACTATCCTTTTGAAAAAAAAATTGCTTTCAATATAAACATAGTTAAAATACTGTATTAATATTTATAGAAACTAATTCAATTATTAATATATATATCCCCAGGTATCGTCACGAGTTCACTCTAATATATATGTTTTTATATATATATATATATATATATATATATATATATATATATATATATATATATATATATATATATATATATATATATATATATATATATATATATATATATATATATATATATATATATATATATATATATAGATATATATATATATTTGTGGCACTGATTTGAGTATAATATAAAATGTTACCACAAATAATATCTGAACGCGATTCAAGTAACAATAACTTCATGACATCATAGAATGATACTTCAACAATAAACTGATGGTCTTCATGGCCAGAGATGAAGTCGTTTTCTCAATAAAATCCGAAATCCAAGAACCCACAATGAAAAAAACATCCATGATTCAAGAATACCAAAATTTTATATGTATATATATAATTCGTTCAATTTTGCTGCTCACTGTGGTGTGTATACTTTTCTGAAATTATCAATCTTGTAATAAAATAGGAGATAGGCTTTTACTGGTAATGTACTTAGTTTTAATGACTGATTTATACCCTTAACTGAAATCAAAAATATAATAGAATTATTCCAAACAGAATTTTTGGCAAATTGATTTCACTGAAAAATGCATCACACATCTTTTCCTTTTCTCGAAATGTAATAAAAGTATAAATCATTATATGAAATGAAAATCAGCCTCTCAAATATTCATGGACACATCACTAAAATATGTTGTATAAATTTTTGGAATTGTTTAGGATTATTGAGTGAAATGTTCACTTACTTACTCTATGAAGATTAATTTCCATTGTGAAGTGTTGAAAAATCAAAATGTTGAATTTCTGCTCAAAAGTTTTTTTTTTAAATTTGGACTTTGAATCGAGTATCAAATAATCTCTTTGTTTTTTTTATTCTGTCCACAATGTAAATTGAATGAGACAGTAAAACATTTCACGAATACAAACATATAATAAAATAACTACAATTCTAGATTCTTATTCCTAAATCTTGCCATTGAATCCTGAAAAGTTATTATTTTATTACTTGGTCCTTTGTTTCTGAAGGAATCCTATTTATCATTAGTGTCTCACGTCACCACCTGAACATTTTGTTTTTTCAAGATTAAAGTTTACTTTTAGCTAGAACGTCACAATTTCTTTCAGATTTTTATGTATGACAAAATGATTTTTTGAATTTTCAGTAAAATCCTCGATCTCATCACTAACATATTTTTTAAGTGAATGTTTGAAAATTTACCTCCTAAGTGATATCAATTCATAAATTTGAATAAAAATATAAAGCCATAATGGTTTGTTGGCCGTGGCCTTCAAGTTAGAATAACTGACGTTTCATCTACAACTGCCTTGAACACCTTCAAAGGAGGTAAGGTAATGACGTAGTGATCTGGTTACTGTTATAGCGCTTGACAAGTTGGTACTGCGTCCTTTACCTTATCACCCTCAAATGCACTAAAAGTTGCAGGCCACGGTTAACGAACCCAGTAAAACAAAACAATGTGTTTTTAGATTATGCATATAGGACAAAATTGTAATTATTGCTTTGTAGGTGATATCATGAGTTTTTGGTGGGTTTTTCTCATGGTGGTATTTTGAGAAATTGAAAGCATTCACTTTGATGTCTTTCCTAGAAATAATTGTTTTGCTTCAAATGTAGGCAAATTTTCAACTTCTCAAAATACAGCAAATGCATCACCTCTTATTTTCCCACTGATAATTTTTGGTACAAAATTAATTTTCATTATTATTTCAATAAATTATGAAATCCAAAACAGTTTTTTTTTTCATTCAGTATACTTTTTGGAAAGTATCAAAAAAAACATTCAGTATTATGCTTTATTTCACAAAAAATCAATTCAGAAATGATATGGACTGGTTGAACTAAAAAATCAGAGTAGGAGAAAAAATTATTCACAAATTGTATAAACATTTCAATGATCATTATAACTTCATCAAAGTATGCACTAAGTAGATAGTGGAAAGAGAGGTGCTCAGTATCATCAAATTCCCTATAGTATTTCTTTGGCAAGAATGAATTTCTTTGACGAAGCTATTGACGCCAACTCAGACTTCTTCCAGTAGCAAGTGACTGCAGTAGGAGAAGGTTCTTCACTATGTCGATGAATCCCAGTTAAGAATGCAATAGCATGTTTGCATCCCCCTGAAAAATAGTCAAAGTGGATTATGTGTTGTATAAACAAATTATTATGAGGAATGTTATTCTCACACAACAGCCACCTGTGAATCCCACTGGCTGTCAGTAAAATGTAACCAAAACATGCATGTCAAATAATGGGAAGGATTGGTTTAATCCTCCCAACTACTTTTGGTTTCATACTGGGAAAGCTCTGATGATATTAAAACAGATGTGTTTGTAGGTGAAATGTCTCATATTGAAAATAAATACAATAAAAAGAGATATGGTTATTCCAGATTCCACATCTACCAGGAGTCGTTTTCAGAACTCTAAAGGTATTTTAACGGATACCACCATGAAACGCCTTGAATAATACCCCACTTGTAAATATGTTTCTCACTATGTATAGATATCATCATTCCGTCTTTTTTGTTTCTTGATCACTCCAGTGGCAACAAAAGTTGTGACTTATAAAAGTATAATACTAATCATTTCAATAACTTCTTCACGATCCATATTGATTCCGACTAATTTCAAGTAGGTAATACTGTCTTGGTTACACCAATTGATTTGTATGACACAAACTTCCTCTCTTCACAATCTTTAATTTGTTTTTGAATTACTGGTAATGTCAGAAAATATTGTGTTTTATGCACATACGTTAAGTTCATAGTTATTAATTCTTAGTTGAAAAGATGGCCATCTTCTTAGTTGTTAGTTTTATTGACAGACGAAAGTTAATAAACCCCCAATGGGGTTTTCCTGTATTCATTCATCTTTCTTGGTTATTAGTAGTTGATTGATGTTAGTTTAGTTGAGTTCAAAAATCCAGCATTGGAAAGATAAAAGTTTGACTTATTAGACATCTTTTTATTTTAAAGTTCATTGAGTTGCTGATCCTAAGAAATGAATTCTTATATAGCGATGTAAATACAAAAAAAATTAAATATTTAAAATAATGTCATCAGATCATAATACCACAATAAATGACAAAGAAAAGATAGTAATATCTATTGAAACAGTTATGGTATAACCAACTAAGAAAAATAATGGATACATAAATATTTACAGCTTATCCAATCCATCTTGGCACAGAACTGATAAAGTATATGCCCAGTATTCTCTGTGAAATATACTAGGGAAAAAAAACACCTATTATATGTGTTCACTGTGTTGAAATTTATTCCTATACGGTGTCTTTTCTTTCGTCACGGTCTAAACTACCAGTGTGCAACTGGAAAAGTAACCGAGTTTGTGCCAAGATGGATTGGATAAGCTATAGTTGATTTTGTTTAGCCCAGGATCTCACTTTTTATTTTTGAACTGTATAGTGATGAAAAACTAACAATTTCAATATTGTTTTGAAATAGTTATTGACCGTATGAAAACGAAACTATTTTTTTAGTTTTGTTTTCGAAAATTAATATTTCCTTACTAACACACTGGCCAATTTGAATTAATAGTAATATTATTAATACAGGAACAAATGTTTTTGCTCTCACATTCTTTAAACCGTTTTATTCTGTTGGTGGTTCGAATAAGAGTGAAAGATCTCACTTATCTTTATTAATATAAAACCTATTGAGAAGTATTGTTTACTTCTCTGATATGTATTTGATCCATATAAATTATAAATGACTGGAACAAATCCAGTTAAGAGAATATTCATCAACTATAGTATTTCGAAATATTACCTTATTCACACTTCATCAACAAAAATGACCAACAGAACATGTAGCTGAAAAGCAGATAACTCAAACTGATAAGAATTTCCCGAAGGCAGATTCTTTGAAAAGACATAGTACTGAGGGTGTTTAGTACGAGATCAGGTGTGCCATGTGCCACCATCAACTGATCACACACAGATCAAAAATACAAGTTCTATTTCTAGCCCAAAGGATACTGCATACCACAGTTTATCTTCAACTTACCTGAATGGGCAGCACAGTCTTCACATTTGACAAAGTTAATCTCGTTCTCTTCTTCATTGAACTCCATTACAACTGAATATGCTTTATTCCTCACGTTATGAATACACACATTGTCATCTCCATTTAGTATTCAGCAAATTTATTATCTTCTGTCCATAATATCTTGATGTGAAGATTTCTTTCTGCCGTTTTACAAGCTGTTACACTCTAGCAACCATTGCATCCTGATAACGTTTAAAAAAAAACTCACTTGCTTATCATTCGAAACGCCTTCAGATCCTTTAAAACTTGTTCTAAAGTAAGGATATGTGCAATCCCTGTTGACTTCCATTCTAAACACTAAAATGGTGATACATTAGTGTTGACAATTTTCAGTTCTTTATCCCTTATTAAAACAACATATCTCATTATCTTGTATTACCTTATCCACAGGCATTCATAATACATTTTTGAATACTCCAAGGATATAATGTAGAGCGTGTTCAATCTTTTCTGTGTAGCATTGGGAAACTTGGACTCCTTTCAAACACTTCCATAGTTTTTCTTCTCATACCGCTGGAATCATGTTCATTATATAAAATGAAATTTTTCCTAACTGGTTATAACATGAATAGCAAGTATTCCAATTTTTCTAGCATCTGCCCAAGTAGGTACAACGGACTAGCAACAATGCAGCGTATCAATGTTGATATGCTCATCATTGGAGAATAGAATGCCAGGCCAAGTCTGAATGTGAAAGTACCCATAAGTATCTTGAATTAACTTCATCTTATACCTATAAACACATCATTGTGAAGAAAACATAAAAATTCAACCTACCTACCTACATTCTCATTCAACATGATCTTCATATGAACAATCTGCATGGCGAATTTGGATAATCAAAGGAAAATTCGTGAACGTTCAAGCACAAATTGCTATTATGAGGTTATGGTTGGTTACTGCATTTGTGGGGATCGTCCGTGGACATATACCCAGCATCAAGTTGATTTCTTGCTATCACAGGAAGGAATAAGGAATGTGCCCTCCTAGGCACGTCTGGGAAATCCCATGTTCCCACCTCGTCGTCTAGTTATGTTACACGCTCCAAAAGTTCAAAACCCGTTCGTTTTTATTTCTTAAGCTCCATGCGCTCAGTGATCAGCTGATCTGGCTCAGTCTCTCTACTCGATCCATGAATTAACGAACTTAGCTAATGCAAATCACTAAATCGCGGGAACAGCAACGTTTAACCACGTAACTGGCCCAAAAGAGTGCCTTTGTCAACAGCAAAACTGCTCAGACGCCATTGTAACTTTGAATGATGTGAATTTAGCTGCTGTCAAATTAATCTCGTATTGCCAACTCACTGTAGTAAATCTAAATATTTTATAGTATTTCGTAGTATTTTATCGTAACTAGAAGGAGATGGAGAGCATTAATGAATGAGTAAATGCTGACGTCATCATTTGATATTTTTCGTTACATAGTAAAGGTTTTTAAAAAAAGTAGTGGAAGGATCGAGGTCAGAAGGGTATTTTTGTGAACAGATTTTCATGCTCTATCAGATGAAATAAAAAAAAAGGGAACATTTTTTTAATTCCGGTTCCTCATTGTAAAACCAATTATTCGAAAAACCTGAAATCTGATTCGATAACGTGAATTATTTATTATCTGTGAAGCTAGCACTTCAAAGTTGGTAAGTACTCAGTGGGAATTCCTTGATGAATAAATGGTCACATTTATATTCGAGTTTATGTTGTGAAGAAATGCAAATAACGTACTTTTCCGCAATTCTCACTTTTTTCCTGAACATTGCATAAATTTTGTCGTTTGTACCTGTCGATATTTCCGATATATCTCATGAATAACTGTTCTTCGTTCCATATTGAGTATATATTTCCTGGATTATCTGATGAGTGTGGTTTTAAAGCAGAGCGTTTTTTATGAGCTGTAAGTTCTATGTTCGGATTCAACTGCTAACTTGTAGAGTCCCGATTAATTTCCTCTTCCGCGTTTTCTGGGATTCCAGCACATTCATCATTGTTTCCGTCTCAATTGGAAATTTTGCAGCGGTTGTAATCCCCTCTAACGGTAATATACGAAACACTTGAAATTTTGGGTCGGTACTGTGAAATGAATGGAACGTGGTTTCAATGAATCAAGTAAATACAAGAAACAAGATGATTTATGACCATGTGTCTTCAAATATTCAGTAACTGATTCACTCGTGGGCACGGGTCAGCTAGTTCATTTATTAATCATGAAATCTGAGGTAGCGCAGGAAAAAAATAACTGCAAAACTTCTGCTTGGTACCTTAGATCTCTTTGATTGATTTCCTTCCGCAGGTATCTCTTAAAAAAACAATTATAATTTCAAATCGTTGCAATATATCCGATGTTTCCGAAGGATTGCATTTGTGGTTAAACACTCAAAAAATTAATGGATTTGAACGTCATGGCAGAGTTATTCTGATAAAAATTTACCTATTATCACAGCCGTTTCCTGAATCCAACTGCAACCGACATCGGTTGTTATTCTTTCCCTCCCAAACGTTGTTAAATGGAGTTTATTAAATAACCAGCACAATCCCCATAGCTCAACATTTTTCCGGGCGGTTCGGCTCTCCAGGATAGCAATGTTTCTAAATTATATCATAATAAAGCAAACCCGCACAAAGTTAATTGTGAGTAATTCAACTTCCCTGCTATATAAGGCTTTATGTTATCGTTCAAGAACGCGCGAAATATTATGGAGTCGAGGGCAAACTAGGGGTGCAATTGTGTATTACTGTCATAATAGTGAGTAATCTTCCGGAAAATAACGTTCAGTTCAGTTATTGTAGACATATTTTTCCTTTGCACGTGAGGGGCCGTTCAAATATTACGTAAGCGGATTTATTACAATTATTTACCCCCTCACCCCCTTGTCAGCAAAAGTAAGCAAAGCTCTTACCCCCTCCCCCCATGCTTACGTAAACATTTTTCAATTGAAAATGTATTTTTTTTATTTTATAATTATAATAAAAAAAAATGAAAATGGATGTAGGATAGAGATTTTATTTCACTGATACAATATTCAACATAGAGTAAGGGAAAAAAATATTATAATCTCACGAACATAACAAACTTATTTTAAATATTTGGTACACATATTAAATTCTAATTTACAGTCTTCAGTCCATGAAACCAGAATCCATGACTGTAATTTTTCGATGACATTGGATTTTGGAATGTCTACGTCGTTCTCATCGAGCCATTCAACATCATGGTGCTCTGAATTTTGAATAATGCACATCAGTTCATTAGCCCTATGGATCTGAATAATCTTTGAATCTGGGAATCGAACCCATCACATACAGAAAACTAACACCCTGTATCTTAAGAAATAAATATATGTAATGAATATTACCTCTATACTTTGGGATTGGCCATAATATTTTCTAATCATAAAACGTCTAAATTATTGTTACAAAATTTTAAGAGAAACTTTTTGGCGATTTCTAATATTTCTAGTACTCATAGGTACCTAAAATGATTTCGTCACTCATGTAGTAGATTGGATTTTTCCTTAGTCGCCGCTTGCAATTCTTCTTCAATTCTTTAGATGGAATAATATCTAGTTCCTTGTCGAACTTTGCTTATAATTTATAATTTCGCCACACTTCGTTAACTAACATTTTGTACTTTCGTGCTTGTATGAAAATTTTTAAAACTTTCAAACAATTTTGGGTATAACTTGGATTTGTCTACTTGAAACGACATCTAATTAAAACGTTGAACTTAAGCTAATGAAATCAACGGTAACACAAATGTTAACTTGCTTTGGTATGCTTACGATACGTCTACTCGATATAGTATCCAAACGAAACAATACACTGACAGAGGAAATTTAGACAACTGAACAGCGCGAGGTAATTTCATTAATCGGTTCTAAAGAAGTGCCTAAAGGTATGCGTTTATATTTGCGGAAATCCCCGAAAATGCGTTTAATTTTCAAGCATAGACAATGTGAGGGTTGCCATTCGTGTATAGAAGTAAATAACTACCGATGACGTAATCATCAGCGAGACTCCCCTACCCCCATGTCATCCAAAATAAGCAGAGCAAAGACCCCCCCCCCATAATGCTTACGTAATACTTGAACGGCCTCTGACTGGTCAAATAAAGATCGAAACTGAAATTGAAAGGGAATGGAAACAAACGGATTCTGTTAATGAAAACTCAACTGAATACGATGCCGTAATAGTATATTATCTACACCCGTACTCTAATAATACACTTATTAGAGTTTTATGATAGAATGTATTACGATACAGATTTTCAACCAATAGAAACCCATTATTTTTCAATCAAGCATGATGTGCATGTTCTGCATTTGACGTTTTTCAAGTTGAAATTGGTAAAGGCATTGAATTTTTGAGGAATATAGCCAAACTTCTGAAATCATAAGTATATGTCTGATACAAGCAATATGGAAGAATCACCTTCGACACTGGCAGACATACAGTTAGAATGAATAAATCTTTCATTTGACGAATGCATGATTCATTTCTTTATTTTTTCTAACAAATTTTCTGAGCTTTCCGAAAACGAGCGGTCTATAGCTGAGATTATAATAATATTAGCTAGTTCGACTAGTTGGAAGAGACATGGGTTCGATTCCGGCGTATGCAACTCTCATGTAATGGTTATTATTACATGATCGTTGCATAATATATTATTATTCAATTAGCTTATGATGATAGATATTATTCATGAGGTGAAGTTTACGACCACGAGCCAGAGACGAGTGGCCTAAATCAGCGAGAGAATGATAGCCATTATACGCGAGTAGAATACTATACTTTCTCCATATATTTTAAATCAATATTGGAAAGGAAATCATTATAATTCATAAAAATTAAAATTAATGACAGTCTGTTCGAATATCCAAGAAATATCAATGATATCTGAGAATTCAACAAAAATATAAAAAATATTCAAAGTACATGTGTTTCTTCAAGAACTACGAAACCATCCACTACTGAATAAAGTATATCGTAATTCTTGGAAAAACACATGCATCAGGAGTATTTCATACAATACTGGACTGAATATGTTATTCCCTGCTCCATACGAGGCGCTGATTGCTGACGCTTCTGACGAAGAGGACCGTTATGTCGGAGTGTAACAATGTTATTTCTTCCAGGAGCTTGAGCCCCAGTTACGAAATTACTCACTCTCAGCCCTGCTAATTTTCCCCAGGTGGTACTTCAGGGGACAGGATGCCGTGAGCAGATCCCTTACTTATATTTAAGGTATTTTTCAATTGATACTAGAAGCTGTTCAGCTTATCCTTGGCGAAGGGCTGAATAGACGTTTCGTAGTCTGCGTCCTGGAATTTTGTTCCATTGGAGTCTCAATTCATCAATTTCCAATTGCCGGGATTCCACCTTGATGTGACATTTTGGAAGCACACAGAAGGGTTACTTTTTGTCCGAAGGAAAGGGTGTTGGCTAATTTCCTTTGATACCTACCTTCATGATCTTGTATATACCTTGATTCCTTCATGTCTGTTGAGGAATATTGACAGTTAGAAGTGAGCTTGGACTAGCAAATATATGACTTGGCTACTTGGCTCAATAAAATGTCTATTTATATATTGAATTCATTGTTTCATTTCATGTCCTAGAAGAGAAATATTGCGGATATTTTCAATTCACCAACAAATTTGTTGATTCGTGATTTTTCTTGAAAAAACTGCTGGAGAAGCATTAATTGTTCATTATCCAGTAGAGCATGAATCAAGAGAAAAAAAGGACACACTCAATAGACGTTTGATTCATCCATAACAGAATTCCAGAAGGGAAATATTCGCGAAACTTTGGATAAGATTTTCAATATACTCTTCGTAGAGTTAGCTTTCAAATAAGTTCTGATCAGCCAATTAAATTGCGAGAGAGAGAGGCATTCGATTGGCTCTTGAGGAATTTTAGCTCACAGCTGAATTTCATTTCTGAGATGAATAGAGGAACTAGTCATAAATATACTATGGGTATTCCTAAATATTCACTTTCAACATATTTGAACTCGGAAAATAACCAGTTACATCGAAATAATTCAATCTTAGGCGTGTTATGGGCAACACGCTAGTACACCTGAAGAATTTATTGTATGGTGAACACGTGTAGCGGTTTTTTAAACTGTAGAGTCGAATTAACACAATTGAATGTCTCTTTGAATTTCCATTATCAATATCGAAAACCCTCTATCAGATATAACTTGAAGTCATATATTGAGGGGCATCATAATTTCAATATATTTCTTCAAATTTGGTAAATAAAGTTACTTGTCTCCACTTATTTACGAAAAATAAGACAAACAAATATGAGGGAATCACACATAGAATCTCTTGATATGGAAAATATTATTCTTCATCTTTCAACAAGCACCGTCTACTTCAACAATCTTTGCATCCTGAAAATATTCAAATTTCAATGTGTCAGAAAAACCTCATCATATTTTTATTCAACTAGTCACTTGCTTGATTCGGAACGCCTTGAGATAGTGTTATTGTGTTGGGATATTTTGAACGTCAGGAATCTCGTTTAACTTTTTTCTAAACATTAAATGTTTTCCTTCGTCTTCTCCATTATCCTGAACACACTTCAATCACTATTTCACATGATTTCGTTCAGCTCCATACTCACTTCCAGTCGAAGTATAAAATCTTGTGAAAGACGTCGAAATGACCATCGATATGATGAAATTACTTGATTCTTGGATAATTTGTTGAGTTGGCAATTCAACCTTTCGACAATAACAAACAAATATTTTCTTTCAGAAGTTCTTGAAATATTAAATTACGTGTTTCACATGCCAGCTACTCGCTGTACTCATCACATGCAAAGATCGCATTCGATAAACAAAATAAACTTTTTCCAATTGGTTACATAAAAAGCTATTATAGATCAGCGTTACAGTTCAGTTAAGTGGTAAATAGTACTTTGAGTTTGGGCAAACAGCATTCGAAGTATATGTATTGTCAATTTCCATTTCCTTCCGATCATGAAATCCATACAAATACCAATCTAGCAACCAAATAACCCTGTTCCAATACTCCAGTTCCAATCCTGCGATAAATTGATTCTCTTTCAAAAGAGAGCACTCAATCCAAAGCAAGCAATTCAAAAATGTTAATATTATAGGTGTGAAATATCATTCACCAATAGTAATCAGCTGCAGGAAATTGGGGTTATATTTACTTCTTCACTCCACTATAGAACTGAAAAAAATGTATTTGAACTAATATTAGATAAGAGAAAGAAGCAGAATAATAGCAGGTTGAGGGCAGTTGTTGATACAGCAATCTGATAGGTTTTTCAGGTAGTATAGGTGTGTAGAAATGAAACCTATATAAATCATGCATTGAATCCGTGATAGTAAATTAGTTATAAACAAATAAAATGCCAACAACGCATTTTTTTCTGTATTTTTGCTTGCGCGTGAAAAAAAAACATTTTATTGAACTATCCAAAAGATCACCTCATAGAGCGGTGAAAAACCTTCGAAATGTCGTATTTCTGAAGTCGATTGCGTAATTTATTGCTGAGAAAATTGAAAAAAAAAGTTGAAATTTGCACATTATTGGATAGATGATTACGATTGCGATGAATGCATTAAAACTTAGTAATCATGTGGTGTAATTGGTTTTGAGAAGTATGGTAAAAAATTCAGATAGGTTCGTCGAATACTTTTGGCACAATTTTAATTGTTCACAAAGATTTTTTTTTGCAAGGTCATAAGACGTGCAATAGCGATGATAGAATGATAATACGGGTACCTCGAGCAAGAGAAAGAAGGGTTCTACCAGTCTGGGTCGATATAGATTGAAAAATATTGTTTTAACCATCGCTGAATCTCATTGAAGAAGTACTATAATTTTTACCAAATTTACAAATTGATTATTTTGACATAGTCGACTTTGGTCGGGGCTTGATACTAAGAAGGTTATAGATTTTTTATTATGGGAAGTCATCGACCTTTTGTTGATGATGGCACTGCCTTCTACTGACGAGTGTTCAAATAGCCCGGAACTGGTCTTGCAAGTGTGTCCATCCCTATAATTGAAAATCAATTTCTTCATTTTGTATAGCCAAAAGCAAATGCAGGATTTTCTTCTGTGAAGAAACTGGCACTAGCGCCGGCCGGATATGATTCAATGCCCTTCGTGGTATTAGCCAGGGAAGTAACTGTTGTCTGGCAGGTGCCAGCCGAAACCAACTGTGTAAGTAGGATGACTTCGTGTTGTTCGCATCGACATTGTTCGGGGCTTGATACTATGAGATTTTTGATTTTTAACAATGGGAAGACATCTACTTTATGCTGATGATGGCACTGCCTTGTACTGACGAGTGGCCAAATAGCCGGAAACCGGTCTGCAATTGTGTCCGTCCCTATAAATGAAAATCAATTCCTCAATTTTTTATCGCCAAAAGCAAATGCAGAATTTTCTTCTGTGAAGAAACCTGCACAGGCAGTCGGATATAATTCAATGCCTTTCGTGTTATTAGCCAAAACCTACTGTGTAGGTAGATTTTAGATTTGCCTGAACGAATTGTTCGGAAGATGATTTGATTTAACGCCAGTCTTCAAGTATGCCCACCGACTACGTCGAATGTTTTCGAAATCAATCGAAAAATATAAATGCTTTGTTTTTTGAATGAAAAATCGAAAAATTTAGGTTTGCATTAGTAAATATCAAGTGATTCAGGAGTTTTGCTCGAAAGTATTTTCATCCTGTTGACGATTCAAAAAGGTTTCTCATTATCAAGTAATAACTTGTACAGAAGCTTTCGGGTGAAATGGAACTCAAAAACCATTTTTTCTCAAATTCTTCAAATGGAACGCCATGTATATAATTTCGAGGGTGGACCTTTGGAGATTACTTCTTCAAAACATAGGGTTTCATAAAAGTATACAACAAGTGGTGCGATAGTTATACTAGCAACCAATGCCAAAAAATTTTAATACCTGAATTTCCTCAGCTAAGATTTCAGTCGAACTCTCTAACTGATATTGCGCCACACTTCCGTGACCAAGTAGAACGTAAAAACAATATACGTTCATTTTCACAATTCATTTAAGGCACTTCATCTTAACAATGTAAATGATGAGTAAATTACTTCGCATGATAGATACGTTGAGAAATAATTATCAACATCGGGCTTTCCAGCATAGTCTCATCGAAGAACGATTGGGGGATGCCAAAATACATTTACTAATGTCAAGCAAAAATATTTGAGAAATGAATATGGTGATTACTTGAAAATGATTCCTAATATGCGACTCAAGAAAATCAGGAATTCCTGAAAAAAAATGTTGGAAACGATGAGTCCAAACTCGCGAGCAAAAGTTGATTTTTCATTAGGCACAGTAACTATTACTGATCACTGAATGAATATTTCTACTGACCCACAGAAGTATTTCGAGGGATATTTCCCTTAAATGTGTTTCATGCTTCAAAAATAATCAATTTTATCATGGATAAGCAACATAAAAATATGACTGATATGACTTTGAGTCATATCACCGAGTTATATCGGTTCAAGTTTTTGTTGAGGAGAAGTTCAACATATGTGTCATTTTTGGTTTACGTATCGAAACCCTCGATATATACCCATATAATCCAAATTTGAAAGAAGTTCTCTCCAAGAGCAATCTGATTATGGAGGGCGATATATTAACTCGAATGCGGTTGTCAATGTTTCAAGGTGAGTGGTATTGGTTTGGATTTCCATTGTCTATATAGTCAACTCTATTGGAACCTGTTGAAGAAAAAGAATCAGAAAGTGTCAATTGAACATATAAATCATGAATGATGGAATTGGTAAGGAAATATAGGATTGAAAACTCAATTGACCCGAAAGATTATTAAGGTGTCAATTGTTTAAGTGATTTCCACACATTACGGATTCATAATCTGAGATAATTAAATGTGGCGTTCTTGAAAATGCAGACAGCCTCCTTGAATTTCTTTTTCGTGAGCTGGCTGCGAACTCGCTGAATTTCTACTTTATATTCTTCAGCCACTACAGGAGAACTCTCCGTCCTTCGTGAAGAACTCCACGTCGACGACACGTTCTTACTATGGAACCACGGATTTGCAGAAATGGTCGACTCTTCAGAATATTTGAACGACGTGAGGCCCACCATCAAATTTACGAGTGGAGAATCGCAGAGTAAACTGTCCTTTCTCGACGTGGAGGTGAAGAGGACCAAGAATAATATATGGGAAGCATCGGTCTACAGGAAACCAACGCATACTGGACAGTACATTCAGGAGCAATCCGACCACCATGAATCTACGAAGCGGGGAAATGTCAAGACCAATTGATCGTGCTGCCAATCTCTGCAACATCAAAAAATTTTCGACGAGGAACTGAACAACATAAGTAAGGATCTTCGAAAGAACGGCTACTCAAAAAGTCACGGAGGAGTGCCAAAGAGAAATCGGAACAACGACTTATTTTCATTACCTACGTGAAAGGACGCCAAGAGACGACCAAGAGGTGAGGAACGAAATACAACATCAAAGCCTGTTTTCGATCAGAAAACACAATAAGCAGCTAGCTCACGGCAATTCAACCGTAAAATATAAACAGCGATACCAGCAACTGCGTTCACCAGATACCATGGGATTGCGGCAAATCCTACATAGAAGAAACCATGAGGTCTTTGGGAGTGGGAATGCGCGAACATAAGAAGAAAACATTACGAGGAATAGCAGAGCACGTTTGGAGAAATCAATACAGAATTAAATGGTCTGAAGCTGAAGTCATACACAGGGAGGATCACTGGTTCAAAAGGACATTGAAGGAAGCTGCTAATATCCTCCAGCATAGAAATCCGAAGTGTGTGGAAAGCACTCATCCAGAAGGTGGAAGATGGAAAAACTTCGACTCGACGAACCAAAATCCGCTACAATCATTCATAAGACAGGATTTCTCAACCTCATTATTCGCTTTCCGATTGACTTCCCATTCATTTTCAAACTCTGACATTTATATATTTCATTGCTTCAGCGTGAATTTGAATTTAATTATTCGTAATGAATTATTTCGCTGTGTTGTTTCATCTAATGAGTTTTTCGTAACATGTTTCCATACAGTTAATTGAATAAACAATGGAAATCCGAACCAATACCACAAAGCAATATATGTTGTTCCATCTGAAAAACCTAAGTTTGATATGCTACGCATTCAATCACTATCCTCTATATTGGTAAATAATTTCGAGGGGCTGAATTCGTTGAGTTCCAATGAAATTTTGATGTGGCACACATCGTATATACAATAGAAGTTATTACCGATACCATTCAATGAAAAATAATGTCAGCAACACTCAAACGATTTCTTGAATGAACTTTTTGTCTCAATATATAATCTTATTTTGTTCGAAAACAGAACACAAGGGAAAAATCCACTACAACTAAATATTAAGTAACGTTTCAATACAACAATTGGCTTGTCAATACTCACACTATTATATTTTTTATATCGCAGACATATCAGAAATCGTAAAGAAGCTCCAAAACCCCTCTTACATTTCCGATACCAAATCATCCGACTTATCACATAAAAAAATATACGGTGTACACCCAATCTGGTATATAAACCGATATAATGTTGTCAACAGCTTGTTTTTATGGAAGTTTCCGGAGAAAAGGAATAAAACTTTATGGAGTCTTGTGCGTGAAAGAAGCGGGGTTTTTCATAACAACTCTATTAAAGTGAACGCAAAGCAATTTTCAAACTGTTTGTGGTGGAGCTTTTAATCACGACTCGGGTTTTTTTTCGAAGTCGACTGTAATATGATCCTGAAGGCTGTGAACTCCGCTGAGAATATTGAGGAAAACCGTCTATTTATTCTCCCGAAAATAAAGTAGCGTCTGGAATCTGTTTCGGATTGGAATGCAGACGTGACATTAGGTAAAAAAAAAACGGAAAATATTCTTTGGTTTCAAGTTCACGAGTTTCTCAACAATATACGAAAGTTGAATGGAAGGCCGATACTTGACGGAAATCCGTATTGAACAAATAATAAGCAGTTGCCTGTAGGATTAACTAAACCGCGACACGGGTTTCGCTATACAATAGCTTCTGCGAGCAGGATCATTGTCGACGACCTCGAGCTCGTTAAAGATTGAAGAAATTCACAGCCATAGTGTACACAATTTTTTTCATGCAACCGAGAAAATTATATGATTTCAATAGACTTTAATATTATGTTGTCTATACAAATCAATTTGACATTTCAGAATAAAGTATTATTGTTATTTTTCAGGAATGTCAAATGCTGTAGTAGAAAACGGCTGCGAAATATTATTTTTCAGACTTCATATTCAAATCAGAATCTCACCATGTAGAGAACAAGTTCTATTTGCTTCTGAGGCATTATAGCCAAGGTTCGAATTGATATCCAATTATTCCAAAATTTCAGTTTCATCAGTTTCAAATGATGTGTTCAGTTGATATTTTGGGTTTTCTCTATCCTAGAAACACATTTTATCAATATATGTTTTCAGGGCGTATTGGTTCACTTGATACGTAATCAATATTATTCATTTCGACAAATCAAAACAAAACTTCAACCTCCTCAAGAAAATCCTACACCATATGGTTTTGACTCTACTGACGTGCGACAGTCATCTATACTTTTATACTTCCAATATAGTAGGCACTGAATTTTCAGAAATACTATTGCATCGAAACGAAAACATTGTTGTAAGGTCTTGATTCTATATATTTCAGCATCTTCTATTTTGATGATTCACATGCAGCTAAATGGTAATAACAGAATGACGGAAAGTGTTTTTCTTTGAAGAAACTTCCTGCTGATGAAATGTATCCAGCAGTATCAATGTTTATTAAAAAAATCTAAAAAAATCAGTGATATTCTGCGTATAAAATTTATAAATTGCAACGCTGCGTATACAAAGATGATTGTGAGACAAAAGACAACGGCAGATTGAACTCACCGTGAGGTAAAGAGAGATATGAATATTGGCCAAACTGCCGATCAAGGTCTGGTTAACATTCATGTGCGTAGAGCTGGGAAGTACTTGGGAAAAGAACTTGAAATGCAAGTACAAATCCCTTTCATTTGTTTTTGTAATTAAACACTTTTTTCGGCCAAAGGATTTGTACTTGGAGTCGAAAATTCGCAAATTCGTAAAGGATTTCGTACTTTGACTCATCAAAACTGTTTTTGAGTCCAAATACTCTAGAATATTACATAAGTATATTAAAATTGTGAGGATACTATTTAGCTATAACGGTTTTGGTTGAATAACTGAGTACCAAATGAGGAAGTAAAAAAACACTAATTTCTTTTCATATTCTGCATGAGCGTAACATCCATTGAATAATAGTAAAGTAAATATATATTAATTTTCAATTCTTTTATTGAAATTGAATATATTCTAAAATAAGAGGCACTTAATGCTCAGAAATGATTATATTATTCACCATTATCTGAAGAAAACTCTTCGGATGATGAGCAACTATCGCGATCGCTATTAGTCACGTTAATAATCACTGGTCACTTTTTGCTGTTTCCCCACCCCTCTTCGTAAGAAATCACAAAGTATTTCGACTGCGAACCATTCACACATTTTTCAATCGAAAATCCTCTCACGATTCTTTTCTTCCCCAGCGGTCCTTGTGCAATACGATAAAAACAAACAGTGAATGAAAACTATAAACTCAGAATATAGGGCGATTCGGAACATATGAATAATATGAATGACTAGAAAATACGTATCAATCCGAACACAACCCGACAAAATGTTTTCGTTTTGATGCGATAATATTCCCGGTAAATTTAGTGCCTACTATTATAGAATTAAGTTGTTTTAAGTAGCCCAGTCTCACTTGTTTACTTCCTTTTCCGCACGCCACTGGAAGGAACCAATTGAGGCAAATACGTCACAATAATTTTTGAGAATTCAGTGCCTACTATTTTTGAACTGTAGTATATCTATGTTATTCCATTTCGCAAAAATTTCAAATAAAAAATTTTGGACTGATAACGAGACATGTTTGGAAGATGATGCAGTTATTCGTGTTCGCTTGTTTGCTCGGAAAAGAGTCTCTCAGCTTCAATATATTCCGTGGAACTCTTTCACAGGAACTCCCAAATTTCCTGCAACAATCTATCCCATGCACTGAGTAAATAGTCCGCAAACAGAAAGGCAAGTCGGGGTATACGTGAGATATTCAGTCGGAAAACGTGATTTCGCGTGCCTCCGTCCCAACTTCAGAGCCTGCTTGACGTGATTATCCGAAACATAAAACGGGTTGCGGATTCTGACATGCTGTGACGGGTCAATTACCAAATCAATTGGCATGTTGTGGCAATCGTTTTGAATAAATGATGGCATGTCTTGGAGTTGATGTGACGCATTATGGAGGAATATTTAATCCCATTCTTTATGACGGGCCTGATAGGTTGCGGTTTTTGTTGGTTTGTCGAGCGAAGGATGAGCGTGTGTGGTTTCACAATCTGTAATTGAAAGGAAATGGAGGGGTTAACGATTGTTTGATGTATTTAAAAATGCGATGATACCTCAGAAAATGTCTGGTTTGTTTTTCCTGGGGAACCAAAGGATGCTGAAATCGGTCTGTATACTCGGTGGGAGCTTCACTTCGCTCGAATGTTATTGGGAGAAGAATAATATACATGTACCAGTAAAAGTAAATTCTCAATTATCTATGGTCTGTATTTTCAACAACATTTTGAGGAAACGGTCAATTTTAGGTATAGGAAATATAACGGTAACTCACCCTCGTTTGGTCTTACGCATCCGGAATTATATAGGTATAAAAAATATGGTATTCAACAAAAAAAAAATTCAAATATGCTCCTCATTTACTCACATATGACTGTGGTGAAAGTTTTTTCCCAACTCTCTACATTTCTCCTAGAAATATCGAATCGAATGAGGTGGGCACCCATTTTTCAATGGTGCTGCATTCTTTATTATTCTTCTGACACGCCGTTATTCTGAAAACATGAAATGTGCAGGGAGTAGTCCCTGGAAATCAAAGTCATCATTTGCAGTCAACCACGATTATGAAATCACTCTTTCTGCGATGCCAAATTTGATGAAATCATTCAATCGTTTATAAAAATTTCTTTAATTGTGGATGCCTTAAATTCATTGAAATCGAGTTTCCACTCTGAGAATATTCTTCTTCGTATATAACACTTTGTATTCATAGTATTCCAGGAGAAAGATAACTTCCTCCAAAAAAGGTTTCTATTCCTTTCCATATATTTTCTCCCAAATCATACCGTGCGATATACTCGGATGAAAATACGAGACACGGGTGGGTCATTCCTAATCTGAATGAGTTTCCGCTTCAACTGCCTGACAAACTTCGTTACCCGAAGATATTGACGGAGTTACGAAGTATGTGGATATTATGTTGCTGGATAGGCGCACCGCCTGCGAAACAACCCGAACATATATTACTGTCGAAAAAGTTTGACAAGCAACATATATTCCGGTCCGTGACCCTTTTATGATTCAAATAAGCAGCGGCGTACCGGGACGCATTCCGCATAAATCATTCCCGTTTCGTGGGGGTAGTGGAAATATCTGACTCTACATCATAATCTGCATCCTAGAATTATTCGATACAGAACGATTGATCGGAATATATATTGATTGGTATATTGTACTGGAAGTCATGTCTAGGAATATACATTATTGTTATATATATTAAATTTTCAGTCGATGGAGAAATTGAAAACTTTTCCTAGAGATCAATTACCCTAACACCAAACTGATATTTTTGCAGTCGACGCGCGTTTCGCTAACAAGCTTAGCATCTTCAGGAGAAGAAAGTTGATACTGTATCAAAACTATCTTCTATTATCAAAATTTGTATTGAAACTATCATATATTTTCTTACACTGAGAAATAATTCACCTGAGGAAGCGACCTAATATATGATGGAGATGAAAATTAGATTCGGCACTATTCATTCAAATTTCAAATAGATCAGATGGAAAAATTGAACTGTCGAACTTGTCTATAAGGGGTAAGCTTTCTGTAAGATGTCTTGTCTACACAAATCTTGTGTACTTATTAATCTATTGGTGGCCAATAAGAACATCGATATCGACATTCACTCATAAGCTGTCGTATTTGCGTCATCCTCTATGTCAAAAAATGTAAGCTCTCACTCCGATTTCTCAAATCGAGAGAAATTGACTAAACAAGAGAATATTATTATTATGCATCTGGATCATTTCTCTTCATATCAATCAGAAGATTCCGGTCATAATTTCCTGAATGAAAATGATAGGAATGATTGGAATCGATCAGAATTATATGATATCTATGATATTCTTATTGATATCGTTAAATTCATTGTGGCTATTATCAATCGCAGATTGATACAAGCTGTTTGAGGCCAACAAATTACCTGACAATTTTTCAACTTCAGTACAATCATAATCCCATAAATGAATGTGGAATCAATGAGGCCAAGAAATGCGACCGTAAGAAACATATGTGATCCCAATTTAGCAACAAAAGTTATCGATAAATGTTTTAGAACCATAGCATCAGATTGGCCTTCTAGTTAATAGGAGTTCAACCGTCACTCCTGATTAAAAAAAATTGGTCGAACAGATCAATATAATATTGTTATGAATACTCCATATAGTTCATGTCAGACCAAAAAGAATAAGTATGGCTCGAAACATAAAATTATATTGGGATCCTGAGATTAAAAATGGTATTTCACATACCAGAGCAAGGTTTGCCTCTATTTCAAATATCCTTGTCTTGTCAGTTATGACAGTAGTCCGAGCCCAATTCATTACCTCCCAGTAGGATCGACAGGTTCACCACTGTTGTCCCACCTTAACTCTTTCACTCTTGATGTCTTAAGCGATTGTGCAGCCACAGGTAATTTCATCCAATCAATTAGCTCTCGAAAACATGTTCTGATTTTATCTTTTTTTTTGGGGTAGACCTCAGTTGATGAATTCTCTGGTGTTGTCGCTCACCCGTTCATCGGATTGTTTTATTTCCACTCATATTCCAACATTGGTTCCGTCTCAATCTCTTCAACTTTGGTCGACTTCCTCATTCACCCTTCACATCCCTACATGACTCCTTCAGCTATCAAAACAATTACCTGTTGGAGTTGAATCAACCGTTTTTCCTCCTCTTTTTGCACTTGCACTCTTCCAATCTTCTGTTTCTCAGGATTTTCGAACGTTCGTTGCTTTTTTCTTCGATCTCCTTTTGTTCTAGTACCTATTCATTCGATTGTTATTTTTTATTACTTTTGAGCAATTCTTTATATTTGTGGTATTCACTAGCGTAGTATATTCATGCAATAAATGTCAATTCAACTGACAATTTAACAATAATATATAAACCTTTCATTTCCAGTGGACCATTTAATGCATCAACCTTTTCTTATTCACTCCAATTTTCGAAAATCCCACTCTGCGAAGTGAGAGTCTAATTTTTTTCTGCGTATGCGCAAATCACAGAAAGGATGACTACAAAACTAGAACTCTCAGACCAACCATTGAAATATTATTATGTATTATTTTGCATATAATACCAATATTTTCTCAGTTGAAATAAAATAAAAAGGAAGATATACCACTTGGAAAAAGACTCGCATAATTTGAAAGATACTTTTTATTGTCACTGATATCAAGTTACAAAACAACAAAATTATTGTTTCTCCGAATTCCTCAGTACATAATTACTAGTTGAGACTATTTTCCTCATGCTCTTTTTTTTGACTAACGCTCTTCTAAGACCAACTCGCATTGCAAAGAAGTAGCTCATCGATGGGTACTTCCGATTCGACGCTTCGAGGCTTCAGATCCTGGCAACAATATACCCTGACTGCAAAGTTTATCCCGACTTTGATTACTCAACATTGGATCCCAGTCACTGAAACATGATTGGTTCGGCCACTGTAAATGATTGGGAAATGCGTTGTTAGAGGAATGAACCACAAATTCTGAAATCATCTAAAAGAAAATTATTCATAAACAGAACATGATATGTTCAGCTAATTAGCGAAGATATGAAAGAGGATATAGTATAATCAAGAATAAAGAACGAAAATATATTTTTCCTACAAGCGTGCGTGATTCACCCTCTACCCGCACGCAATTCAGTTTGGAAAGTGTCATGAAAATCACCCTATATATAGGCTTTGATTGATCTGATAACGAGTAGGTAACAATTGATGTTGTCATGCCCATCAATACACAAATTTGTTTGTGATTGTCAGAGTGACAGACAAAGCGTTACTCATATAAAATTTTCGATTCAGTGAAATTGCCACAATGGATTATTCATCTGATGAAGAACTTCCACAAGAAATCGTGCAAGCAGCTATAGATGCGAACTTAGAGTTATTGCCAACGAAATCTAAACAAAGGTATGAGAAGCAATACACGAGTTTTATTGAATGGTGCAACAATAAAAAAGTGAAAACACCAAATAAAGAAGAAGTATTCTTGGCTTATTTTCTAGAAATGTCTAAAACATGGAAGCCGAACACTTTATGGGCAAGATATTCAATGTTGAAGAGTGTATTCAAAGTAAAGCAAAATTTGGATATTAGCAAATTTTACAAAATAATTGCATTCATTGAAAGACAGAATGTCGGTTTTCGACCGAAAAAGGCCAAAATCTCCACTCAAGAAGACGTTTCAAAATTTATGACGGAAGCACCCGATGACATATACCTCATGATTAAGTAGCAATTTTTGGATTAGCTGGTGCTTCCAGACGAGAAGAGCTGACAAAACTCACCATGACGACATAGACGACAAAGAAAACCTGATAATTATTAATATCAAGGATTCCAAAAATAATTCCTCTAGATCCTTCGTGATATCTGAAGAAGCAAATGATGTTTATTTTTTGAACGGATACAGAAATTATGTACATTTACGTCCAAAAGAGACTCCTCACCGTCGTTTATTCTTGTATTACAAAAGTGGAAAATGTACTGTGCATTGTGTAGGAATCAATACCATAGGAAACATAACCTCCGAAATAGCAGTATATCTGCGCCTTCAAAATCCAGAGCTTTACACTGGTCACAGCTTCAGGCGTTCCTCAGCCACTTTACTTGCTGACTGTGGTGTGGGTATAACTAATATCAAACGCCTAGGAGGATGGAAATCGACTTCAGTTGCAGAGGGGTATTTAGAAGACTCCACCAATCGAAAAAAAGAAATGTCCAACAAAATTCTCAATTTGAACACTACATCGTCTTCCGGGTGCATTTTAGAACCATCCAGGTCTATATCGATCGGCGACGATTTGATGCCTGTGCCTGCACATTCGATTTCTTTCGATAATGTATTGCCCGAGTTACCTTCTTCAGGAAATCAGTCATCTTCAAACAATATGCTGGCTTCCGCTATAAATTTACATAATGCATCAAATTGTACATTTACAATAATATTACGAATAATTAGTGGATAGAAAATGTTACTCTTGTTCGTTGTTTCCATTTGCATGAATAAATAATTGAAAAAATAAATTTGTTTCCTACGCTTGTAAAAAAAGTATTGTTCCTAACTCATGCGGGAAAGAATCACTTTCCGCACTTGTTAGGAAAATTACTATAACCGATCGAAGACAACGAAAACTCCAATAATCGTTTGCGATCGTTGTTTTTTAATAACGTTCGTGATGCTTGGCACTTTTTCTTGATTGAAATGAAGTAATTTACAATAAATAGTTTAAAAGTGAAAGATGACTTTTATCATTGCTCATAGAGATATAGGATAGTTATGCTACCATTAGGAAATGTCATTTGAAGGAATGGAAACTACGGATATTGGCATTAGTGAGTTCGTTTCCGAAATATGTTTTTTCTTACATTCATCCCAAGGAAGTTGTAGCCTGAATAACACGTTTCCTTTATTACTTACTACATATTGCCAAAAGCTGGCAATAAATTCAGGAACATAAGTGGAATTTTTTCATCCATGTCATATATCATTTCGAGTTTGATGATTATTTCGAAGTGCAAACTTTGATTTTATCATTTATATTTTAATTCCCATTCTCAGCACCATTTCAAAGCTCATCAGCTTTCTGTCAACATTTCACTCTAACAACACCTACTTGAGAGGAAACTTTCGTCGTACATTCCCCAGTAAAGGGAAATATCGACATTATAGTGTATTCACAAAAACGCCTCCAATACTTTCAACACAGACATCGACAAACTATCCTATCATTAAATAATTCTTTTATAAATGCCCTCCACCATTTTTCACTGTTACTGCATTCATTATTAATCTTCGTTATGCTAAGTGGGGTAATTTTGTACTTCAATTTGGAATTTTTTCGTGGTTATGGCGATAATTTTTATTCATTTATATATATCCGACACTCTGAGACTTTTCCAATTGTTGTATAAAATATCAAATGAAAAAAATGCCATTCAGTGTTTCTGAACGTTCATGTAGGTATGTAGGTAAGATAAGTTGATTCCTGTCCATTCTTTAGTTCGGATTTGTAGGATCTCTTTCAGTAATATGGTTACGGTCGTTTTTGAGTAAGGTAGTCGTCCAGCGGTTCAAGCAGGTGAAAGGACATCTGGACGTTGTACTCTTTGTCTTCGGAAAATTGATCGGAAAACACGTGACGAATGTGAAATTTGTGGACAGTTACTTTGTGTGGACACAGCCAGATGAAACTAATATGTAAGATTCGTGATAATTAATATGTACAATTGTATATTTTATAAGTTGATTTTTATATATTGTATTGTTTTGTACTGCATAATCTATAACACTCATTGATATATCTGAAAAAAATGTTATAATGTGTATTTTCCACTGTAAATAATGAAATTGGAGTAGATATTGTCACGACGAAAAAGTGAATGAGGAATTGAATAGATAAGTGGAATTATGTTAGTTTATTCTACAATGAAAATGTGTCAAAAACATGTAAATCCTCCACCAAATGTCACGTTGAAAAATGAATGGAATTTATGTTTGAAGATCAGAAGATGGAAGAAGATGGAAGAAGTTCATCGGACCTCTGGACGTGATTTTTGAGGGAGTTTTTGACCCTTCCAAAAAAGGACAATCAAACAATGAGGAACATGAAACTTTTGACTTGGCTGCGAAAGGTGATTTTGACTGTGTTTTTGAAGCGTACCCTGGTGAATTGAAAACGTAAGAGATAATGAAAATTTACTCAGTTTATTAACAAAAATAATTACTCAAAAACATAATTTGTATAATGTTTGACAGTGAATCGATGAAATAAAACAAGTTAAAATATACATCGATAAAATGAAACAGGATGAAACAATGCAGTTGGGATCAACAGAAATGGTAAATACTCACATTATAATTCCGAAGAAGGAAAGATGTATTTTCTTCATTCTTCTCGAAGATGGCCCGAATTACTCTGAAAATTAGTCTCGTTGGTCAGATTGATCACTGAAGACTCGAACAACAAAAAGCCCGATTCGAAAGACAGTTTTCCAATTTATATTAAAAATTATTTTGTCCTGACAATCGCTAAACTGGCAACTCTCAGCGTTCATTCACGATTATTGACGAGCCGTGATGTAACTTGAAACTTGTTTTCTCGAACGGTGTTGAACTTGGAAATTCCACAGATGTAAATACTATACTATTACTATTGCAGCTGAATAATAACATGCGTGATGAATGATTTTTTTCAACTGAAATGTTGAACTGAAAAATTATGAATTATCAATAACGCTGGACTGCAAAAATATGTTTTTTTGTTCTCTTCCTTAGATCTTGAGCATATTTTATGATAATTTCGATATTTCTGAATAGAAATATAGTATGGAAAATTATGAAACATGCACATTTTTTCCAATGGGATTTTTGAAATAAAAACTCTCATATTGCTTCGAATTTGAGTCATTTATTCATAAAAATAATACAATATTGAATAAAATCGGTCGAAATCGTCAAAAACCATCACAAAAAAGTAAATACTTCTTCTTACTATTATTCACTTCATACATTTCTTTCTTTCCATAATTTCAGTTGGTGTTTTACGACAAATCGTCCAACGAAAATCGGCAAGCAGCGTTGTTGCGATATTGTATGTGGAATATATCTTGGTGAAACCCTTCACCTTGTTCATCTGATACTAGGCCAAGATTGTCCGAGAAGAAATCTAAGAGAGAATCTTAAAAATAAATGTCAAGGATTATATTTTATAACCTGAAAATGATATTTTTTTTTGAAAATGCTCTAGAGTTTAAAAAACGAATGCTCGTTAAAGTAATTCATGAATTAGCGAAATATCCGGTATAAATTGTATAAATTATAAAAATATTCACTATAAAACTTTTCAACATACTGCATGCTACGAAATCACAAATCACAGAGATATCTGCTGTGACGCAAGGATTGGTGTTTAAAAACCGTCAGGTGAAATCGTTCTCTCTATTTTTATCAATATAAACCGTTTCTGTGGATGTAAATATGTCCCGATTTGAATAAAACATTGTTGAATCAAAAACGACGGAAAAAAATTACATAATATTGAGCCTTTAAAAAAATAATTGAAACAAATAGATACGTCATAACAAAAAAATGAAAGCAAATCTGATTTTATGATGTTCAACTCCCCCTATTCATCATATTTTCATTTCTAGGAGAATTTTGTTACAGACCAGTGAAATTACTTGATTTCCGAATTCATTTTTAGGTTGATAATTTCGATAATGTGAAAACATATTTCTATATGAGACCTCTTATTTTCATTAAGTATATGACAACAAGGTTGGTAGAAAATTACCCCAGTCAGTATAACAAGGTTAATAAAATTACGAAGGTTGAAAATCAAGATCACAGTCACGTTTCAATGACATTATTGAGCTTCATTGACAAACATTATCAGTTATTTAATTCAATTTATAACATCGCATCGGTAAATAATTACTCACCGACACCTTTGGCCTAGAAACCAGTAAACAAGTCTTACCCTTTTGACAACAGGTACCGTAAGTAATCTAGAAAGCTAGATTGTACAAACAATATTGAAATTTTGTTTCAAACTTTGACTGTATGTACACCCACTAATAGAGAGATTCCCAGGTATCCAATCAGCAGTCCAAGTCAATCAATCATTTCTACGAAAAAAAAAAACGTCGTAAAAATGTGCACTTCCAATAGAAGTCGTGCCCTCTGAGTATAACCCACCGTTTTCGAATTCCCGACGGGCACGTCACTGCCTCGACTCTAACTTATGTTGTGAGCCAATGTAATATATGAAGAATCGAGCCGACCCTTCTCCTCAACGCTCCATAACGCAGAACCATTTCGCTAGCCTCGTCATTTGGCCCGAGCAAAATAATTTAGGATTTTCGATTTCCGACGCGATTATTTGGCGCCTTGCCAGCCGTGGAGAACTTACACGACTTGCACAATCACGTGAATGTGAAGAAATGGAATTGTGGTGGAGGTTATGATATGTGGTAATGGGAGTGAGCAAGAATCTATTAGGCCAAGAGCCGGCGACCCAAGTTGACAAGAGTTTTCTGATGGCTGATTTTCTGAAACGACTGCTAATATTCTATTAAAAAATTGTCTGTGCTGTAATAATAATATTGTTCACTTTATTGAAATGAAACAATAAAAAAAAATGAAATCTGCCAGTGCCTTCATGCTCACAAAAGAACAATATATGCGTCGCTACTCACCAGGAATCTCAACGAGACCGGTATCACTCGCGAATTCATGCCAGGTTCCAGTGTGTTTGCAGTAAGCAGTGTAGTGGCTGATACAAGCAGCCCCGCTGTGATTTGAGACTGCATACAGATTGTATCGAAAGGGGTTTATAGTCGCAGCTGCATATCTATGTCATACCTACCTAAGTCTTCTAATGGAAAATCCACGATAGCATCTAATTTTCCTTAGAACCCTTCAGCTTGAGAAAATTGTTTGAGATGGATCACCAGTATTTTGGGAAATCTCTGAATAGATATAGATTTTGTGCATTTTCACCGCTCTTTACAACTAGTGCAATTTGGTTTCTCATCTCCTTCTGGAATTTCTTATCGTGTTGCAGAATCTAAGCATTTGTATAAACTAATTTTTCCAGCTATTTGTGAAATAGGCAGAGGAAGGTTCCAGAAAGGATCAAAGGTGAAAGAACAGTTGCCGCAATAAGTACATTTTATCGGCGATTTCAATTGGCCGACAAAGTTATCTACTACTTACAATTGTTCATCCTCAGGTAACTCGACCAAGACTCCTGAGCTTTTTTGTTATCAACACATTCCTCATCGATTTCCGGCAATATCAACTTGGTGTTTCCGGTAAATTGGTTAGAATCTTCGTGCAGAACCTCCAAAAAGTATTTAAAAAATTCTTGAGCGTCTTGCTCTACACACCCAACGAAACGGGAAGAATATCTTTCGGTCCGTTTTTTGAAGAGAATTCACGGCTTTCTCAGACGAATTCTCAGACCACCATTCTTTTATCACTACTGCAAAAGTATTTCAAATTATTGAAGTACTGCTATTGATATCCTTCAAATGAATGCCTTCCTTCAGATATTCCAACAAACATTTCGCATGGACTGGATAGCACAGTTCATAAAACAATATTTCCAATATTTTGCAGACTATTGAGAAGAGTCTGTTGTTCGGTTTTCTGCATCTTTGGCTCGAATCGGTGGAACATATAAAGAACATTTGAAGAAGCACTATTCGAGCAAAATTTCAGTTCATCAAAATCCAAATACATTGACGATGTGGTCTGGCAATAGTCCCAAGGATGGAAGCAGCATTTTCTCTGGCTAGCGATACTGATTCTTTGTGTCAAATAATTTCTTGCTCTCGGTTCATTAGAAGTTTTTGTCAGTTTCTGATCAACAGAATCGAAGATTTTTGAAGCGTTGTTTCCGAAGACTCCCAGAGTTTCAATTGCAATGGGATAAACAATGAAGATATATTTTGATTTCTGATTTCTCGGCTGATTCAGCTGCTCCTCCTGCCGTACTGGATGTTGCATCTACATGCGATTCCGAAAAAGTTTCAAAACAAGTGAAGTCCCATATTATAGTTTTTCCACGACATTCCGTCAGGACGTTTTGCATCCCCACAAAGATTTCTGAGGGTTCCGAATCCGAAGGATTCTTAGCTGTTGTTAGAGTCTTTTTGATGATATCATTCAAGGTGGAGTGTCATAAGCACCACATCTGCACTTATGACTCACACAAAGAGAACAAACCAAGCGATCTCTTGCTGATATCTTGAAGCACTAATCCTCTGGTAATGTTCCAAGTGAAGAAACAGGTAGTGTATAGACCCAAGCGACAGATTATTTTTCATTGACTTTCAGTCGACCCATATCAATTGGAGAATTCTTTGCTGAGTCAAGAAGTTGCTTTGATATGAAACTTATTTGAGGAATGTCTCGAAGCTTTTGAGAACCTTTGTTATTTGGTATGGAAAAATCACCTTCGGAGAGGCATTTCTCTTCACATTCAGAATAAAATAATTCTTTTGTGTCAGAAAATACAGAAGGGAGTTTCGAATGATTATATTTGTACAAGCGGTTAAAAGAAGATAAAAAAGCTGGTAATGCGAGAGAAGAAGCACTTCTGATTCCCAATCGACCCATGCTTACAGTAAGAGTTGCCTGACTCCAAGCCTTTCAATCGAAATTTTTATTGGAAATAACTTCAAAATTCTTACTTAGTGGGCATCGCCAGGTTGGACAGAATCTCAATATATACACTAGATTGGGCATTGCCAGACAATTTTCAAGATAGAGATATTCAATATATTAAGGAGGAAATCAATGTGAGATGAGGCTGAAATGGAATAATCAATATTTTCAGCAAGGTATTATTCCGTAAGAGGTGTCGAGTAGTGACAAATTAGTTCTATAAACAATCTTCAATCCAGGAGCGCAACTGTTGAATTCGAGTAAAACTTCTTTCGTCAATGGTTTCAAAAAAAGTTATTCACATTTGTTGAAATTGAGTTCCGCAGTCCGATTTCCTCGGAGGAAGAAGTAATATTTTTGAACTGCTCCAGAACTTTTTATATGTTATTACCTATTAATTTATCATCCAAATACCAGCAGTTGAAATCACATGTTATGGAATTTGCTAAGTCATTAATACATAAGCAATACAAAGCAGGACCTGAAGAATCCGTCTTGTTGTATACTTTGTTCAACCATTCTTTGCCGTTACGTCATACGATGTCCAACTTTATCTCTCATTCATGAAATGGATGAGACGGAATTATGACGTCATTAACGTATGTCTAATGTCGATGTGAATTTTATTTGTTATTTTTGACAGTTCAGTTGTCATAGTTTGATTCGTTCAGTATTTTTGGTCATTTTCGCCTTTTTCAGTTTATTTTTCATTGTCAAAATGTCTTTCCGTTATAATGAGAAAGAGCAAAGCTCAATTTTGAAGTTGATTGACTACTTTTCAAGAGAAAGAGATGCTGGAGTGCCGCTTTTACCGTTAAATGCAGTCTACAACGTATGTATCTACCTATGTTATGCAAAATGTAAGTTTTTATTGATTCGATTTTATTAAATTCTATAGCGTGTTGCTGATGCTCTAGAAATATATATTAGAACTGTTCAAAAACTAGCTACTATTGGAATGAAAACAGATAAAGACTACGAAATCAAAGTTCATGCCTGACATGTTTCTGCTCGAGGATCATCGATTTATATCATACATCAACATGCAATAAGAACACGAGTGTATGCGATGTATTCTGCAGGTAGGTACATACATAGATACTAATAATAATTTTCAGGTTGAGTGTAAAATAACGTTCAACTAATATAAGACAAACGTCAAACAGCAGAATACGTCACCGATTATGACGTAACGTCAAAGGATGGTTGAACAAAGTATACTCCCCTCTCTGATGAGATAACATTTCTTCTAAAATTCAAGTTAGTTGGTTTATAATAACATTGGACAATAAAAGGAAGAGACACTGACTTTTTTCATGATGATGCCTCTATGGAATATATTGAAAGCATTCTTGAAATTGAGTTTCAAACTGAATCGACCAGAACAAGTCTCCCAAAAAATCCTTCATTTTGAAAAGTATAGTTTCGCAACGAATCGTCTGTAGAATGTGCCAACAGCAATTGGCCTGATGACACTAGTTTTTTTTCTCGAAGGGACTCTCCATAGAGAGTAGGAACTACATTCGGATTCACTTTACCATTGAGAAAAAAAATTACATAAATGTTTTAAAGATATCGACAGTTTTTCATCTTCAGATCCAGAGCTTTGTGATAGTAGATCTTGAATATTGGAAGGTCTAAAAGCATCCATTTTATCAACTTGGATAGTCACGTTTTTACTTACTGTATATGGAAAAACGATTTGAGAAGTGACAGCGGGATGTTTTGATCGGAGATCAGATAAACTTTCATCATCAAATGGTACAATTCTGTTAGTTGAAGTTGTGACTGTTGTGACTGTTGTGACTCTTATTGCTGCACTGAGATCAGCATCAGATACCTTATTTGTGATAAGTTTGGAAAGATTCGATTTTGATTTTCAAGAATCATTTGGACTAACAGTTCCTACAGCAATTTCTGGATCATGGATCTCTCTTATATTTTTCTTAACGATGAAAGTTATCGATTCTTTGCGGTCTTGAGAAATAAATAGATGTTTTTATGATTCCGAGTGTTATGCAGTCGGAAAGTGCCTCAGCAGCAACCATTCTCACTAGATATATGTTTTCCTTGAGGAAAGCAGATTAGCATTCGAGTTTACTGAAGATATGATCGAACACGATGCGGAAAATCTTTATTGATGGAATTATCGAGTGCATTTTTTTCAAGTGGATATTCAAGCTTCTTCTGGACATGAAACTCTACTCCTAGAAATATCACATGTGAAAACTATTTCGGAGTCAGGAAAGTGGACTGCCTTTTTTTGAGGGTTTGTCTCGTGATCTCAATTGAAGCTGCTCGTGGAATACAGCTGGAGGGAAATTTACTTCTTCGTTAAGATGAAGGGATGTATATAATCGAGCAGCAACAAATTTTATGAATGATCAATATAGATGATGAATTTTTGATGTCCATTGACTTTGGCTTTGATATATATGATAGTTTATTACATACCGAGGCAGCAGGTGGATTATTTCTATGTAAAAAACGTGTGTAGCTCACCATCCGTAGGACGAGGTGAGCCTTATATCATTTCAAAAATCGTATAAACAACTATTTATTGTTCAATATCTACTGACATGACAGCAACCTTAGTAACGTATTTAAGACATCATTTGAACCGTCTTCAACTACCAAATATAGAGAGTGAAAAAAATGTTATAAAAAATACTTATAATTCACAAAAATCCGAGAGTTCACTGTTTGTTCGCTAGTATTAGAAAGTTATGTGACATGGGTAGAATGTTTTTTTCCTTTTCTTATCAACTTCATTCTATCAGCAGTGGCGAATACAAGAGGAAGAAGCTATCAGCTTCAAATAGTTATTCATAATTTCAAGACACAATTTTTTTCTCAATATTAGTTTTATAAATTTTTCCTTTATAAAACACTGCTATGAATGCGCCTGGCGGGCAGAGATATGTGCGGGCAAGAGTCGACTAATTGAATATTGGTATAACGGCGTAAGCTTCTTTCATATTTGATAAATCAATTGAAGACTCGTTCAATAAATCTCTGTAGAATGGGATTGACTTAATTCCAACAAAATCTTTACAAAAATTGTGGTGCAAATAGGTACCTTCTTCGGAATAGGTAACAGTTGTTTTGATACCTATACTTCCCTAATGGTAACTTGCAATATGGCAATTCGAATCATGTTGAATACTGATATTTCCAATCGATAAATTAGCTCCAAAATACCCTCTAAGTACAGGAAGTAGAGGAACATAAATCCTACAGTAGTCCATAACTTCCAAACAGATTGTTTCGTGTTCGGCAAATGCCAATTACTTTGGACTGAAGCAGTAGGGGAACTTGTGATTATACCCTGTTAATGAAATAACAAGAACCCGGTTCGTCTTCTTAGGTAATTCTCAGAGACATTCAGAATCCAGCGCTCCGTGAAGAATCGCAAACGATAATAGCATTCGATATGGCGATTAACAAAGAGACTTCGATTTTCATGGAAATTAATGGAAGAATTGGCCGTTGGATTCATAGGGCTACGAATTTCAACAGTTGATCAATAATGCCTTTAATAATGTAGGTCAGGCGTTCGTCTGCCTTTGAAAGAGGAAATATTCGAAATAATGTTTTTGAACCCGATATTTTACTTATTTGAAGTCGAAGCGGAACAAACCGGAACCAAATGTGCACAAAGTTTCTTCTTTGAAAAAATCTTCGACTTAATCGACTATACGTAGGATTCACTTCTCAAGCCAGATTTGAAACGTTACCAGAATATCAGTCATATTACGGCATGGTATTTTTTTCAGTCTACAGATCAGACCTATCCCTCTTGGGTTCAGTTCAATTTTTTATGAGATCTTTTTAAGTTGTACTCGTTCCTATGATAACGCAATATAGCTTAAGGAACCGGTCTGAGCTATTTGAACAGGCCGGACGAAATAAGTCACCCTAATCTTTGAACGGGACCAGCTACCAAGCTTGAACATTAATCCTCCACTAACATTATGATTTTCGTTGGCATGAAATGAATAAACTGAAATATAACTGTTAATGACACGAAAACAGTTAGTGCAATTCTCAAAAATGAACTAGTGTTGAATAAAGGATTGAAAGATATATCAAACAAGATATAACAAGACGCCCCTTCCATCAGCGAGTGATGCCAAATTATTCACATTGACTTTTTCGTAAAGTCTGTCCGAACTTTATATTTGCTTCTGTTTAAATGTGAGAACTTTCAACGTCCGCAGTGTATATAAATTCATCCTCGCACATGATTTTCCTCACATTGTGATCTTGTACATTTGAAAAATCAATTTTCATCGTTTATTCGAAATATGTGTCACGAAAAGTCAAGTGTATCTTCAGGTATATTCCATTGGAATGAATCCACATAGATATAACGAGCTCTCTAGCCACTCGGTAGTAGTCATTAACCCCGGCTGCCGACCGTTCTCAGCAGAAAAACGCAGAATCCGGATAAAAAACAAAACCACTATCAATGGAAAACAACACCCGAGAGTCTCGACTCGTGAAATTAACTTGGAACTCGAAGCATTGTATCGGGACTGACGCCTAACCAGAGAAATCCATTAACTTGTAAGAAAACATAAGCGTTCATGTGAAAATTCGGAGAAATGTGTTTGTATTGTGAACAGCTAGAGTATCAGATTTGGAGCTAGAAGGAATGCGGAGAATAATGATTAGAGGAGATGATTCTTGATTCGCAACGTGATGTGAGTCGGTTAATAACGGCCAACCAAGGGCCGATTGTTCAATTCAGGATGATCTCTAACGACGGATAAGGTTGATTTTGATTGAATCATTTGTTAATAAAAATCACATAGTTAATTCAAAATCCTCTACTAATTCAATAATGACATGTATATGATCTACTTGAGATCACAATAATATATAAACGTCCCTCTGATACAGAAATAAAATTCAGTTAATTCAAGATCAAGATTATCTGGGAATCATCTCAGATTGAACGACTGACCCTACACATGAAACATAATAACATTGAAATAGGCGTTCGTACAACGAGAGTGGATATGGAGGCCATATCGCACGAAGACCAAAAAAAAAACTGTCGACGCCGGACTCCGAACAGAACCTAACTCCAAATGTCTCATGTGATAGGTGCATCAACTCATTGGGCCATCGGGTCTGATAGGCAATGTCTGCGGATTTATGAAGATAGCCTAATGCTGTACAGCTTATCCAATCCATCTTGGCACAGAACTAATGACGTGTATGTCCAGGAATCTCTGGAAAGTATAGTAAGTTACAAAAACACCTATTATATGTGATCGCTGTAGCAAGTGTTTTTTTTTCATGGTCTACACTACCAGTGTACAACAGGAAAATTAGCTGAGTTTGCGCCAGGATGGATTGGATAAGCTTCTATTTTCTTAATACATTTACTTCTTGAAACTATTTTGCAAACTAATAGGTGTTCTATTATGACGTACACATCTTCACTTTTACTTTTCTTCCCTATGGAGCAAAAGTGCTACTTTGCTTCCTACAATGTGGCCAGGAAATATAAACTTTGGATAGAGTTTGGCGGAAAAGTATTTTCATGCTGGTAGTTCGGCTTATTCTCCATAATTTCTAGCAATAAAAACCTATTAATGCTGGTTATCAATCACCAAGTAATTAAAAAAGGATTTAACGTGATACAACGTTTAGAAGGAAAAGCAAATATTATTTTCAGTAATCACATGTGAAAGCCTCATTAACTCTTCTATTTCGTTCAATTATTTTCATTATCTTGATTCCTCTCAGCCAGAACTTAAACAAAAATACCATTGTACTCAGTATACTATTTATTTGTTTCAAATGTATTCAATGGTGATTATATAACCTGTTCAAATGACGGCTCGAAATCATTTGCCTTTTTTCTGTTATGAAGCCTCTATATTCCTTTTATTTATTTCGTAGGGGTGGAGCCATGAAAAAAATAATGATTGAAACATTTCCTCTTCTGAAAAAATGTCATGTGTGGATGGTACACATACTTATTCTCAGATATATCTCCATGTTTCACTGTTAATTTTGAAATTTCAACCGGGAGTTTTTTCGGATTCCCAAAATTTATTTTGAAACAAAAAGGAATTATTTTTCAGAACATTCGAGATTGAGGAAAATTTGCACCTAGTACATTACATTAGCACCTAGACAAAACTGGTATACGGCATAGTATGTTTAACGAATAAGGAATGATAGTCATTTCCCACGACTATGAAGTTGAAGGCTAATACTGCAAATCATATGAGTGGAAAATCATCATTTCATGCCAGTTACAGAGTCGATCAGAATTGTGAATTCAATCCATTTGAAATATATAGAATTCATCCTCAAACACTTCAATGCATAGACTTTTATTCTTTTGAAGAAAGTGATCTGTGAATTGTGAGTTGCTGTATTATTTTCAGTGGATTTTGACTTGTGAATTGTTTTTTTTTGAATTGAAGACACAATTCAGATTCACAATTCACAAGCCATTTCCTAAAGCGCAGTTGATTCTTGTTCTCTTTGTACACCTCAAATGCTCCGATGACATCACAACACGTTGTCGTTCACAGATATCCTCAAGCTCCAGTCTGCCTTTATACAGGAATATCAGAACCATTATCGTGTTTGAATCATACAAGCTCAATATTGTTTTTCAATTTCTTGGTTACCAACTACATAACAGTGCACTTCATGTCCATGTGAGCGTAATAGTAGATTATACAACGAGTCAATAATGATAGTAATATTTCGAGAGACTAATATATTCATTATTTCGAGTAGTATACTCTACAGTATTAACGACTAATTTATTTATCATAAATATTGGGTAATGGCACGTCAAAAGGTAAGGCCTCGTTGATCCATTGCTCGCACAAATTTCAACTTCTGAAGGTTGAAGTTTGTCAGCTGCTTAACGGAAACGAACAATTTCAGAACAATTTTTGGAACAAATGATTTTTCAGTTTCATTCATGTCAATACAAATACACAAACCTACCTACCCGCTTGACACTGACACTTTGGAGTTTGGTTATATCGTTTCCATGGTTTCCAATGGCTGTGTTCTTAGATCTCGCAAAAGCTTTCGACACCGTAAGCCACCCTATAATGTTATCAACCTTGGAAAGGATAGGAATAAGAAATGATTGTTTCAAGCTTTTCAGAACATACCTCAAAGATCGACAGCAATGCGTAAGGATTAATGGTGAAATGAGCAACTACAAGACCATAGAATACGGTGTTTCGCAGGGAACAGTACTGGGACCGATACTATTCTCTATCTATATAAATGGCTTATATTCCTTGCCAGCAAAGGGAAAAATAATTAGTTTTGCAGATGATACTGCAATATTTTATAAGGCAGATAATTGGGATGAAGTCAGAAACAATGCGGAATCAGATCTTAATATTATCAGAGACTGGTTCGATAACAAGCTCCTATCCATCAATTTCACGAAATCCTTCTTCTTACCCTTCACCAACAGAAAATCATCTTTACCACGTTTCTCACAAATTGCTATTGGAAATAACATAAAGCTACATTCCGTAACAAAAATTAAATATTTTGGAATTATCCTAGACAGTCATCTCAAATGGGAACTACACATAGATTATATTTTGAGAAAATTGCTATTCGTGTTGTACAAATATCGGCAACTCAGAGATATCTTAGAACTGAAGCAGAAAAAAATTATCTATCACAGCTTAGAAGAGAGTCACATTACGTACGGTATTTTAGGATGGGGAGGGGTGGCGAAAACTTACCTCCATCCTCTTGAAATCATCCAAAAGCGTTTCCTAAAACTTATGCTGAATAAGGAATTGAGATATCCAAGCGAACTTCTCTACCAAGAATCGCAAATCCCTGACGTGAGGCAGCTGTTTTAGAAAATTGCTAATATTCGCCAACACTCGAATGAAAACAAATTAATCGTAGCCACCCATGAATATGATACTAGACAAAAAAATAAATTCCTCCACCCTATCGTATCTAAGACGATAGGACAAAAAAGTTCCAACTATCTAGGACCCAAAATTTTTAATACTCTGCCATCAACTATTCAAAGCGAAAAATATCCTAAAGTATTCAAGAAAAAAATGATAGCTTACATGAAGTGGGTCCCACGCACAAAAATACATGAATTGATTGATCAAAATATGATTCGGATAGTAATATTTTAACATGTGTGTGTAGATTTCTCAACTGATAGTGTCCAATCACAAAATGAATTCATCTAACAATCTCTACATTTTAGTGGATCTGCAATTTTATGTGTATTTTATTTTACTGGAAATTTCCTTTTATGGAATTAACAATATGTAAATATGAAATTGAATATAGTCTAAGCGTGATATTAGTCTTAGGAAACGATTTATCATCCTCACAAACAGGCCCAAGCCTATGTGACTTCTGTTTTGCTGTTTATCATAAACAGATAAATAATATAATCGATGAATAATCTCTACGTAATTGATTTTAATAATATGTGATATGTGTATATGTGATTTAATGTAGAGAAAATTGAAATTAGTCTTTAGATTGTGTCTGTTATCCTCACAAACAGGCGAACGCCTCTGTGAGTTTTTGCTGTTGTTCATTTTGTACAGATGTTCCTAACCTTTTATTTGTTGTATTCTTGCACAAATAAACTTCTATTCTATTCTATTCTATTCTAATATTCAATTCGAGATTTTTTTTATAGGACTACAAGAGGGAATGAAAACTATAACTATTAGTCCCTCACCATTATTCCCTAACGGAATAATATATGGCATTATACTGCAGAAACCATAAGTATAATACTTACATTATGTGTTAGGCTGGATTCAGACAGATCCGAAATTTGATCGTACGACGATCCGATAGCTTTCTGATTGGTCTAAATTTGAATTTAGACCAATCAGAAAGCTATCGGATCGTCGTACGATCGGATTTCGGATCTGTCTGAATTCAGCCTTAGTCGTAAATAAAATTGAATTCATGGCTTGCGAGGGATAAAGACAATTTTTAAATTTTTGTATGTTGACTTTTCAGTTCTCAAGAAGCCATAGTATCTTGTTGAAATCGAATAGAATTAGAGACATATTTCTGATATTTATGTATTGATGCAATAACCAACTTTATGACATAAAATTTGGTACGCAAAACGGGCATAAATAGATGTATATGACTTAGTGCGACTTACAAACCTTTAGGCCAGAGTCCAGAGGCGTTTCGTATGTCCTCAGGGCATAAACATAGTTGGAGTCTTCCACAAATCCAAAGTGAATTCAACATTGAAATCCGATTACTTCATATGAAATTGCCCTATTTTCTGCGAGGTGAATATGGAACTTCCTCCTGATGTTTTCGTTTTCTTGCATCTAAACTTCGTAATATCGTTTACTGTTGAGTACTGAAACATCTGGATCTTATCGCTGCAGGCTCCTCGTGCGTTTATCACAAAATATGTTCATGAGAAGTTTTACATGAATTTCCTTCCTTTTTGAAAATTGGTTCGTTCAGGTTGATATGAAATTGCGATCCAGAAACGGATATTTTAACTTTGCTCGTCGACTTCCCAATTCAATTTTCTTCTTAGTGCTCTCATATGTGTACGAAATGAGGTACCGAAAGTTAATTCTGGAATATTCAGGAATGTTCACGAGTACATTGATTATTGCTGAATAATCAACGACGGATACTGAATCGTTTCAATGATGGAAATTTGGCGTATGTAGGAGACACCCTGAAAATGGTTATTTGAAATTGAAAGTCTACAAGATATCTATCACGAAGATCACTGAATAATGCTTCCAACATATACAAAATTTGGGAATTTTCGCTAATTCGAAAACGAAAGCAGTAAAATAAATCGGTTACCTTCGAATTATGCCTAATTTGTACTCTACTATTTTTGAATTTCAGATAACAACTAAGGAAACAGTAATAAGGGGTGGATAATAATATATGCAGTGAGTTATTGGTGAAGAAAACGAAACAGAAAGGTCGCTATAGTGAATAAATTTCGAAAATATCACAGTGGCTGAAACAATTTTGCCTTTTTTCACTGGAAAGTTATGTATAGCTCAACGTGAAGGACAACATCAGATGTGAGATTTAAATATTCCTATGACTCTTTCAACTATTTGTTCAAATGAGGTTGAAAATGTTCGTTACTTGCTGAGTGGTATCGGTTCGGACCTCCATTGTCTATATATTTACAATAGAGAGGTGGAAATGCCTTCATTATCATTTCCATTTGGAGTTTGTCAAAGTAATTTCAAAAAACGAGTGTATTTATTTGAGAGAACGAATCAAACTTCAATTTTGACAAAGCATTCAACAATCAATGAAAAATCAATCCACTTTCGAGGACTTCATTAAAAGACAACACGAAATCGGTCAATCATTCTTGAATTGTGAAAAAAGAAATGACCCTCAGTTTATTGCACCTTCTCGGCCTTGTGGAACAAGTGCTATATCGACACGCCGGATGAACGAAAATCGGTCATTATTGATGAACTATATAATATTGCTGGATAAAACTTACCGATATCTCTTCGGGATATCTTTTCAGAACAGTGAATGATGAATAGACCACGTGAATACAATAATACTTTTTTCGAAAAATTGTTGTTCAACAGTGATTTACTACCAAACTAATAATTCTAAATGATTTTTGCATTGGCCTTATTTTGAAGATTTCATTACAGCGCACATTTTTGGTAGGAAACATTTTTCGATAAATCTCATTCCAAAGATAATAATAAAATAATTAATAATAATTTAAATCATCAGAAGCCCGGGTATACGCTTGCGTTCTTATACGAGCTCAGTCATTTTCGGTTAGATGCACTGCTCAAATGCACTTTTATCAATCATATTAGTAATTGAATTGAACTGGTCGTTTCGCAACTAGGAAATTCTGAAAAACAATCAGCAAATCACACAAATTTAACTTCTAACCAAGTTAACATTGGGAAAGGTCATTCAAGGTGAAGTATGTTTTCATCAGCTTTTGAATAATTTCGCGTTCTTTATGCATGGTGAGGTAGTTTCGTTGGGCAACCCTTTATACTCTTGCAATATTAATATTAATTGTTTCAGATTTTGGTAGGTTAGAACCCAGAGAACTACAAAGGAAAAAGTTTGAAATTTATATTGTGCATATTCGTTTCTGGTTGGAGTATAAGTTACTATTACTCGACACGTGTCTTTTTCTGCTACCGAATAAGAGATTTCTGTACCCCCCATTTTTTACACATCCTCCTATAGAAGCACATAATATTCGGGTCATATCATGGAATGACTTCCTATAATCAATAATTAAGAGCATATTTTGTCCAACGATTCTTTGAATATCTGAGTTGTGTCACATTTGGTTGAAATCCAATGAAAACAATGACTGGATCATTGGTAATGTACAAAACCATGATTATATAATTTCCATAACATTACTGCTCATATTTATGCCACCACTTCAGTAGATAGTTTTATATTGAAGATGGATCTGAACTTTTATGTGCATATTAGGCGAAGCTGGCCCTCGAATCTAGGTACACCAGAACGGCGATTCAAGTTCTCTGAAAACCACGAATAGAGAGGAAAAAAAGCTATGCCGTCGAGTTCTCCTTCTGATTGTAGTCGTATTCTTTGTCTATAGTTTTGGATTTTATCGTGGCTGGTCTTATAAACAGAAATACCTTTTTATCTTAAGTTTGTTTCGAAAGAGAGATTCAATAGAAATATCGATCGTTCGTTGATGGAGTTCAAAGATTTTTCAAATTTAAAATGAATATTCCATTATAACAAAGGAGGCAAGTCAATGAATTTCTATTCTTATTGAACTTACACCACTATTCCTGTTTTACCTTTTGATGGAAATCATCATGTGATCCAAATTATTTTTTCGGATACATGATAACATATTAGTGTTGATTTGAAATAAAACGGCTATCCAGATAAAAAGTCTAACTCTGCAAACTTCACAAATTCTTGTAAACTAACCCATTTCGATTCTAGAAAAAAATCAAAAAGATCGACAATATTATGTTGAAATAACATCGAATGAAATTCATGAAGTCGGTACTAACATACCGAAAACCATATAAGGCGAAATGAAAAACATTGCTTCCATCAAGTTCTCTAGCATACTTCAGCAGACTGAAAATCTATCTGAAATGCTTTTTTCAATAGCATGTTTTTGTCGACGTTTCCGTTGCCATTATATTCGAGATAATTAAGCTATAGCTTAGACGAGTGCTCTCGTCTACTGATGCGTGGATAAAACTGGCTACGAATTACGTGAGCAAAAATACTATTCCATCTTCTTCCACTGAACAACTCCTCCATGTCTAACTTTGTTTCACGTATGCTTCGAGTTCGCCTCCTGATGAAAGCAAATTTGATAATTAGCAGAAAAAATAACCGCATTTTCAGTTGAGCTAATACGAAGTGTTTTCAGTGAACAGGTTCATACCGGTGAAAGATTCAACTTGAAAATGCTTTCAGGAAATGGATAAAGAATAGACCGCATGAATAAAGAGAATAAAGTGGAGCGTGAACTAAAGCGATTTTCCACGGTCTCACAGCCCGATAAACAAGACAAAAAATGGAATTATTTGTTTCATGAAAACTGAGGAGCGTAAATCTCTATGAGTTCTTCTGCTTGATTGAAACGGATCAACGCTGAAATATGGTTTGGAGCTGCTTTTTATTCAGAGGTTTTTCTTCTTATTAGCTGCATATTCTTTCTTTCACATACTTGAGGGGTGTTTTTCAACTCGAATTGAAGTTGTCAACCTCATGAATGAGTTCAGACCTGATAATCAACAGAAAATGTTTTTTCACAAATCAATACTCCATTTGTTGATAATGAAATTCAGATCAGCTTCAGAAAATGGAACATAGAGAGAAACTCTACTTTGAATCATCAAAATGTATTTCATTGGCGTTCAATTTGAGTAGGGGCTATATCAGTCGTTTTTTCTTGGGAGAATGATATAAGCGGTCGATATAAATGAATATATAATATACAGATGCAGCATTCTGAATAACATTTCTGAGTCCAATAATTCTTTAACACACACCGTTTACCGAAAACCGACCCATACAAACCGGTACCTCAAGTACCAAGTCTCATTGTCATCCAGCACAATTGAATTCGGTTTTGTCTCATACATAGATCCTTCAATCTCACCGATAACCACAATAAATCCAATAGCCAAAATGATTATTTTATTTCAAGTAGAGTAATTTAAATTTTGCGAATATGGTATATAATCCTAACCTTACAAGTCACGATCAAAATCATATTCAAGTTATGCAAAATGCTTGTGCTCGCTTAATTTTTGGGATCAGGAAACGTAACTCAATTTCTCATAAAATCCAAGAGTTAAATTGGTAAACGATAGATATTGCAGACGAGCTTCTTCACACATAGTATTATTCAATGAAAAGAACCCAAGTATTTATATGAGAAATTTACATTCAGGTATGATGTTCACACAATTAACACCAGATATCAATTCCACCTTACGCCCCCAGTACACCATACTTCACTCTACCAACGCTCGTTTTTATACACAGTAACCAAAATATACAATGCCATTCCTGATTCGTTGAAAATCAGTAATGAAAATGAATTTGAGTCTGAACTGAAAAAAATTCTATTCGAGGATAGACTGAATATATCATAGTTTCTACGCTGGATGCAAAGATATGATAGGGGTGACTGAATTCCGCCCTTCACACAACTTCATCTTCTCTTTGTTTATGGAACTGTATAAAGGAATGAGTGTGAATAAATACATGTTATTATTATTATTATTATTTCCGAAATCAACAGGTCTTTAGCAAACCCGAGATTTTCATCCTAAAAATCCTGAGTCACAAAGCGTTCCTTCCTTATATTTATGGATTCACTGGTAAAGTAAGTCGAATTTTGACAAGACATGATATCAAAACCGTTTTCGAAGCGAACCCCCAAATATCCACCTTCTTTCGCACGTCCAAAGACACAATACCCAATAACAACCAAGGAATATATACATATATATATACAGTGTCACACATAAAGTTCGCGACATATGGAAGTTTTTTTTATTAATAGATATAATGAAAATTTGACTTGGCATGATTCAAATTTCATAATTTTGATGAATACGAGACTTCAATGTTGTATCTTGCCCAGAAAATACCCGCATTGGCCTGTTACCAGAAAAAGAAATGAATACGCCTCCAGTAATTCGTCTTTGTTGTTGCAAAGTTCATCTAGTTTTTTCATTTCATTGTTAAACTGATTCGAGTGTAATAAGAATGAAGAGGAATTCGTTTATTCCATTACTGACATATTAACGTCCATACATGGAAAAACCGAATCAGTTTAACAATGAAATGAAAAAACTAGATGAAGTTTGCAACAACAAAGACGAATTTCTGGAGGTGTATTCATTTCTTTTTCTGGTAACAGGCCAATGCGGGCATTTTTTGGGCAAGATATGACATTGAAGTCTCGTATTCATCAAAATTATGAAATTTGAATCATGTTTCGTTCGAATCGATAGAGCGAAAGATTCGAAAAATTAAAAAAAATGGAAAAAAGTCGAAGTGACAGTAAAGAGTCCAAATTTCGAGCAAAGGTATAAAATTGGAAACTGAGCACTTTTTCTCCTTGGCATTTTTCGAAATTTCCAAAAAAAAACTGATTTTTTGAGGATTTTCGAAAAAAATGTCAAATTTGACAGGTTTAGAGTATCACATGACAAAAGGAAAGAGGCTGTTTTTTACTAATTTTTCAAGCACAAACTAACTGCCAAGCCAAATTTTCATTATATCTATTAATAAAAAAAACTTCCATATGTCGCGAACTTTATATATATATATATATATATATATATATATATATATATTTATATATATATACATATATATAATGAAACCCGAAAAAACAACTCATCATATATGACAATTTTACAACTTCTTTTTACAATGTTCTTATGTAGGTATTATTTTATTTTGCCAGTTTATTTTATAATCTAACTCTGACATTTTTGAAAAAGGAAATAAATTTTCCGACAGCTCGAATACTCAGGAAATAGTACTCATTTACTGAAGCCCTCCAATTGACTACAATATCCAAATATAAAAGATACCTTACTATTTTCTGAGTATTCGAGCTTTCGGAAGATTTATTTCCTTTTGCCTTATATATATATATATATATATATATATATATATATATATATATATATATATATATATATATATATATATATATATATATATATATATATATATATATATATATATATATATATATATACAGTGTGACCCATTTAAAATGGAACCACCCCTGTAGAATGTGCATTTTTCAATCAATCTCAATTTTTTTTTATTGAAATATTAAGCATGAAAAACTGTATCTTGACACTAACTTTCACAATTTTAGTTTCATTTCCAAGGCACTCTATGGTTTTTTTTGTTTGTCAAAAACGGCAAAAGTTCATTAGGCAATTTTTGTTTTCAAATTTGACTACACCACTGGATTCGTAGTCGTTATAAATCAAAACTGTCAAATTTTCATTAAAAAATATTTGTTAACAACGAAGTTACAACAACTTCAATTTTGGAAACAAAGTATTTGTTTGTAATTTTTATTCAGATTATAGACATATTTGAGATCTGAGGTGAGATTTGTTGGTGCTGCATACACGTGACTGATAAATCAGGGAAAGTCGTATTTCGTGTAAATAATTTTATTTAAATATCGCAGAGCGCTTTCGGCTATTAAGCCATCTTCAGTGGTTTGAAGGTTGGAAATGAATTACTTACTCGTCTAGGTATTTACAGGAAGATCTTCACAATCACAAATAGTCGTGAGACATTAAATTGAATAAACATCACGGTTAAAGTCAGTGCCCTTTTGGGTTGACAATTAAAATTTTTCTTGTTATAACATTGTAAAATGATTAAAAATTTATTTGATTCCCAACGTGCTGCATGCTAAGCAAGAGGGGTGACAGGAAGTGAAATTTGACGTTGACTTAAGGTCTTAAATGATTCTAGAACATAAACTTTGTGACAAATGACATATTAGTGACTACAGTACATAGTACATCAAAACTTTCCAAGGTGAGCAAAGAATTGTTCAATTGAGATTATTTGAAATAGGTAACCCAGAACGTACCTTACCTATTTCAAATAATCTCAATTGAACAATTCTTTGCTCACCTTGGAAAGTTTTGATGTACTATGTACTGTAGTCACTAATATGTCATTTGTCACAAAGTTTATGTTCTAGAATCATTTAAGACCTTAAGTCAACGTCAAATTTCACTTCCTGTCACCCCTCTTGCTTAGCATGCAGCACGTTGGGAATCAAATAAATTTTCAATCATTTTACAATGTTATAACAAGAAAAATTTTAATTGTCAACCCAAAAGGGCACTGACTTTAACCGTGATGTTTATTCAATTTAATGTCTCACGACTATTTGTGATTGTGAAGATCTTCCTGTAAATACCTAGACGAGTAAGTAATTCATTTCCAACCTTCAAACCAATTTTCCAATTTTTGACTATTACTTACTTGCAGGTATAGCACTGAAGATGGCTTAATAGCCGAAAGCGCTCTGCGATATTTAAATAAAATTATTTACACGAAATACGACTTTCCCTGATTTATATATTTGAGATCTGACAACACTGTCATCACCAAGTAGAACACCAGTGAATTTGTACAGTGAAAATCCGAAGTCAATAGCTCAATCCGTTCTACAGTTATAACTCCTGAAAATATGGTAATGTGAGAGATTTGTGGTGCAAGCGTTTTGTAATAAAAATCTGACTACGCCAATGGATTTGTGAATAATATTCCTCCAAAATCATTCATTTGGGTGTAGGTTACGAGAAGTGTATTCTAGAATAACAGAAAATTAAAAATTCATTTTCAAGTTATGCAGTACTTAGTACATTCTTCCGCATAGCCGCTAAAATCAAATTGATTTAAAGCATGGAAATCATTTATTCAATAATAAAACAGAGAGCAGGACAAAAATTGTTCCCTGTAAATTCTTCATAACTCAGCTGAAACAATCTTTTAGAGGAGATATCAATAATTTGAGGAAGCTGAACTCATTATGCAAAGGTTTTATAATAAATCAACAGTAGGCTGTGATTTTGACAGTTAATCATAAATAAAATAATAGTTGTTAGTTACGTGCATTTAATAATGGCTTTGCAATTATCATTAGAAGAAAGAATTGAAATTGTGAGAATTTCTGGGGACAATTATCATAGTGAAAGAGAAGCAGCTAGGATATTTAATCACAGACATCCAAATCGACTTCCCATTGACAGTAAAATTAACAAAACATTTGAAGAAACCGGTGCAGTCAGAAAACATATTTTAAAAAATAATCACCGAAGAAGAAATTTAAACGAAGGTGCTGTTTTAGATTATTTTAGAAACCATCCAAACAGAAGTTTACGAGTCGCCAGTTTGGATTTAAACTTACAGAGAGAGACTATTCGACGATGTCTTAAACAAAACAAAATGAGAGCATTTAAACCTAAATTTCTTCACTCTTTGAAGGCAGGTGATGAAGTGAAACGTATGGAATTTTGTTTGTGGGCACAAGGCGAGTACCTGAATACAAGAATTTTTTTAAACTGCATAATGTTTAGTGATGAAGCTTCTTTCAGCACCAATGGGGTAGTTTCATCGCAAAATGCTCGGTATTGGGCTACGGAAAATCCGCACTAGATCATAAATTGTAAAAGTCAATATTCCGAAAAAGTTAACGTTTGGTGTGGTATAGTACAAAATAGAATAATAGGTCCATATTTTTTTGATGGAAACCTAAACGGGCAATATTTTTTGGAATTTCTAAATAACCAATTATCGGACGAAATAGATGAAATGCCTCTTGCGGAACAAGTAAATTTATATTTTCAGCTCGACGGCTGTTCCGTGCACAATTCGAGGATTGTTAAAGAGTGGCTAAATAACCAGTTTCCAAATCATTGGATAGGACGAGGTAGTGACTTAATTGAATGGCCACCTAGATCGCCTGATCTAACAATATTAGACTTTTTTCTGTGGGGTATTCTGACACAAAAAGTATACAGAACAAGACCAACGAATCGAGCTGAACTCATGCAAAGGATACGACAAGCTTGTGCCGAAATTACAGTTCAACAAATAAGAAATAGTGTAAACAATATTCGGAAGAGATACGATTAATGTATTGAACTTAATGGAGGTTTGGTAGAAGCCACAAAAATTTGAATGTTTAGTTTTAAATCAATGTTTATTTTAGTATCAGTTTTTTCTTAATGGCAATTAATTGTTGAATAAATACTTTGAAACTTGTTTGTATTCATTTTGTTTTCATCAGCTATAGAAGAAGGTAGAGTAAGTTCAGAATCTCATAAAATGTGATTTTCCAGGTGCGCTGTTACAAAAGTACTATTATTTATTATTGGGAAACTTCCAAAAAGCTTACAAGTATGACCATTAATACTTCAAGATTCTATCAAGATTTGGTAAAAGCGCAATTGGGAGATCCCATGACATGAGATTCTGAACTTGGTCTACTACTGCGTAACTTGAAAATGAACTTTTAATTTTCTGCTATTTTCGAATAGACTTATAATCGACACTTAAATGAATGATTTTAAGGGAATATTATCCACAAATCCAGTGGCTTAGTCAGATTTTTATTACAAAACGCTTGCACCACAAATCTCTCACATTACCATATTTTCAGGAGTTATAACTGTAGAACGCATTGAGCTGTTGACTTCGGATTTTCACTGTACAAATTCACTGGTGTTCTACTTGGTGATGACAGTGTTGTCAGATCTCAAATATGTCTATAATCTGAATAAAAATTACAAACAAATACTTTGTTTCCAAAATTGAAGTTGTTGTAACTTCGTTGTTAACAAATATTTTTTAATGAAAATTTGACAGTTTTGATTTATAACGACTACGAATCCAGTGGTGTAGTCAAATTTGAAAACAAAAATTGCCTAATAAACTTTTGCCGTTTTTGACAAACAAAAAAAACCATAGAGTGCCTTGGAAATGAAACTAAAATTGTGAAAGTTAGTGTCAAGATACAGTTTTTCATGCTTAATATTTCAATAAAAAAAAATTGAGATTGATTGAAAAATGCACATTCTACAGGGGTGGTTCCATTTTAAATGGGTCACACTGTATATATATATATTCATACGTTTTTCTGGAGACAATTGTATATTTCATAGTGGAATCAATTTCTCCTTTCTCTTAGTACAGTGCGACACTAGAAAAAATATGTAGCTTTCAACGAAATGAATGAAATATTTTTTTTTTGATTTCTCTCCTTTGGAAATGAAAACTATGAATTCTTTCATCACCTATTTCTGCCGATACGTGACTGCATTATATTGAAAGAGCGAAATTGAGTGACTATTCTGTATTATTCATAAATTTAGATATGAAATTGAAGAAACTATGTCAAAATATTCAAGCCCCTTAGACAATTATTCTTCTGGAGTTTTCATTTTTAGTGAGTTGTTTCGAAATGTGACACTTGCATGACTTATTCCTCAATAGTTCTACCAAGTGACAATCACAACGCAACGTACTTCGAAATGAATCTTCATACCTCAACTTCCATTTTCAGAAGACATCAAATTAACATTGACCTCTACTCAACGATAACGTAGCCAATCGTTTCGTTTCCGTTTGTCAGAATACATGCAACCTCTTTGAGTTTTTTTTTTATTCCATTCTGTTCTGTGAATTGATATTATTCCATTTCACCATGTGTGTATCATTTGTTGAAAACATGTGTTCAACTATTCTCTCTTCAAGTTGTTTTTTGTTGAGTTGTTCTTATTCTCAATATTGATATTTCACCAGTATGAACACCCCCACAGGCACAAACGTTACTGAAACCATATTTGTTCGAATTCTGTCCCGTGTTCAAAGCTTTGTTTCGACTCGAAAAGCATCTAATTATGTTCCCTGTAATTGAATATGGTTTTTGTACGTTTGATTGGTTCCGTTTGAGCAAGGGTATGAGGAATGATAATTTTTAACTGAGGAATTTGTTGAATATTGGTGTTTGCTCTAAACAAACCCCATTCAAACGTTTCATTGGTTTTATTAACGAATTCATAAGAATAAAGATCCTCTCTGAGCATATTCTTCATGGTATATATTTCTGTTTCAAATTAATGAGTTCGATTTTGCTTTGACGATACCCCTTTTTTACACTGATCTGAATTGAAATAATAATAATAATAACCATTCATTCAGCTATTAACCTACTTATTACAATTATCTTATAACATCAAATGTATAATATTCAACTATTGATCATTGATATAAAAATATATATTGGAATATATTATTTTCACAAGTACACTTTGTATAAAATTTAATCAAATCATTCAAAAATGTAAAGATCATTATTTCAGTCTATAATTCATTTATTCTAGAGAGAAAAAATTCGAATTTTTCAGAAGTCAATGTTTCGTTTTAACAAAATTTGTACATATTTTTCGGAAATTTGTTAAACTTTTACAATTAGTTATTTCTAAAGGCAATTCATTGAAAGCTTTCAAGCCTTCATGAAAAAGTTGATTTTTTCCAAAACTTGTATTTTCAATTGTCAATTCAAAATCAGCGGAATTCCTTGTATTGCAGTTTGAAAATTCTGATTTGTCTTTCAGGTATTTGGAAAGCATGTCATTGTTCAATTTATATAAAAATATATTATTATTCAGATGACATTTTGAGTATAACACTTAAGATGTCAAGGGGCTCATGCATCCATATTACTATTACACAGTGTGAATAATATTGTTGAACAATATTGAAAATGGGGTTATATGATAGATCCGAATATTTTGAATTTCGTTTCATTTGTTAGGTGTTTTCCAATTTTTTATTAGTAATCTTGTTTTTCTACCAAGTTTTCCTGAAATATATGTGGGATGCTCATCAACATCCAGTGAATTATCTAACAACACACCTAGATATTTGAATTCCAAAACAGTTTTGATAAGTAAATACAGATCTTGAATTTTGTACTGGTTTATTCGAAAGTAGCTTGAATTTTGATTTACGTGGATTATGTTTGAGTTTATTGAAATTCAATCAGTTTTCCATATATTTGACATCTTTCTCTGAAGAATTTTCAGTAACATATATTAAGGTGTCATCAGCGAACAATTGTATCTGACAATTTTTATCACTTTATTGATATCATTTATGTATAATATAAATGAAAGTGGTCCGAAACCAGACTCCTGCGGAACACCATGTTCTGACAAAACATGACTGGAAATGTTATCATTAAATTTTGTAATTAGTTATCTATTTTCTAGATAAGATTCAAACCAATTCATTATCTCATCAGTGAATCCCATTTTGTACAGTTTTTTAAAGAATTTCCCTATTAACAGATTCAAATGCTCTTTTGATATCTAAAAATAAACTTCAACAATTTTGCCTTCATCGAACGATTACTTCCAATCGTTGAATCTGTGAGCAAATTATGAGTATCAATGTGATCTAGAATTTGGTTTTCAACTGAAATTTCTATTACATTTTCATACGGAGGCAGTAAATTTAATGGCCTGAATTGTTCACATTTAGACGTATTTTGGATTTTTCTGATTGGAGTTATAGTTGGAATTTTCCAATCAGTAAACTTTTTCTCCATCAGACTCGTATCTATTATGTATAATAGTTGTTCACTACTGACAGATGAAGCTAGTTTGAAAATTATGATATTTATTTCTCCACCAACCGATTCCTGACAACATACATTTCTAACAGTATCCTCTAACTCTTGATGATCTATCATTCTGAATTAATTCGATATTATGGTAGTCTATCTATTGAAGCATCGTTATTCTTCCATTTCAGAAACGAGAAATAATCCAGGTCTGTGAACTTTATTCCGTATACCTCGCTTCATTGAGCCTCTTTGAAATATTTCTGCTCATAGTAATCGTTGTTTAGTTTGCAGCAGATACACATTCCTGTTCATCTCTTTTGAAAATGCTTTGCATAAAAACTGAACATGAATTGATAACAATAGAGAAGGTTATTGTTTTTCCATTTATCTTTCTCAATTTGCTTCATCGAAGCGTTCTGGTGCCCATTACTGTGTTTTATGGTAGCGCATTGGCTATCTAGGAAAACCCAGGAAAGCCCACAGTGTCACCGGGTCGATTGGTGGATTCAATCAAGATATCCCTCCTACCAGGGTTGGTATCTAGGCAACCCCAACAAGTACCTATAGCATCGAGCCAGACAGAAATATTCTGCACCGACCACTGATAGAACCAGCAGTGAGAAATTCGAATTGAATATACGACAGCGCCGTAGACCTCTCGACCACAACCGATAAAGATTCGGAAGTTCTCTCCTATGATCATCACACATGGGGGTTGACGTTTGAACTTTCGAAGTGAATGTTGATGGAATAGAAAGCGTGGGTAAATCGAGGTTCATAGCAAGTCTTTATATTGCCACAATCTATTGTAGATGAACATTATGGAAGTTATTGTATAATAATTTGTAATTCGTACAATGTAAACAGTGATATATCACTAATCACAGCTACCTATCGAAGTTCACGCAAAGGGTTAAACTAATTGCTGATTGCTTTTGACGAACGTTGTAGAACACTCCTTGAATAACCTTGAACAGTTTGAGCACCATGAATACCACCGATTCCTGACAATACTCCAAATCCGGTGATTAAATACATCAGTAAACATTTGTTGAAATAACTACAGTAGTTGTGCTCTCACACAAACAGCTTTGAGACTCCCATTACGAATGTCCCTATTGAATGAAACTCACTTCGGCTTTCCTGAAAGAGCTCGTACATAATATATAACGCGAGCTATGAATTTAATGGAAGTTTGCCACTTTCTCACTTCCAGTAATAATTTCCAACAAATGAGATTACTAGGCCTCAAAATGGAAGTGAAATTGACAAGAATGCCCTTTGAATGGTTGAAAGCGTCCCATTCCCCTGATAATTATCGTTTCGCTAATAAATTTGGGAGAGAGGGGTTCTCGTTTATTCGGTAAAATTTTCGTCTACCATGCAAGAGCCCAAATAAGTTTCTCCGGAGATATCATGTTCGCTTAATGCAATTTTGGCAAAATGAGAAAATTTCATCTCAAACGAATTGCTCCCTCTTTCGTGTCATTTGCCCGATACGGGGAAATATTCTGGGTATATGGTGAGGTTGTATAGTACTTGATTCGCTTGAAACCTCGGGAAAACCGAGTTTATTGCATGAAACAATATCTCGAATGACGTGAGTGGAACACATCACCTCTTGGTAATTGAGCCCAGGTACTTATCTAGAATCATATTCAACCAAAGATGCAGGATTTTGTTTTATTAACCTGATTTGAAACATCTGATAATTATTCTATTTGAAGCAAGCGTTTTTTGTTTGGGTAGAGGCATTGTTAGTGGGAATCGTACTGGGAACTGTGACTTTTTTTTCGAAAGTTATGGCCCATATAAAATATTCTGTGATTGGTGTTATTAGTTTATCATTCATATGTATGCCAGAACATATAGGACTCGTAACAGGAAGCTGCATAATATGCCCAATGACACCTATGGTAGTGGAGAATTAGCTTTTTCGTCTCTCACTCGAAGAAATAGATTAATAATTTAACGATTTTTGCAGTTAATATTAACAGATCATATGCTTTCACATCATCAGAGGTTTATATAAATGTATTATCATTCCCCTTAGCAAATCCTTTTGTAAAAACTTCTGCAATTTTCAACAAAACTCTCGACTAGAAAAATATATGATAGCATCCGATGCCATTATTTTTAGATGGTACTGGGTTCTCCATAATTGCTTTTTCAGGATCTACCTACCAACCGACCTAGATGAGCGTAGAGAAATAATTGGTCGTTACTGACCATTTCTGGTTACAAAATTCAGTTTTCAGAAAGTGTATTTTTCCATCAAATGTCAATAAAACGCAAAAGATGTAACGGAACTGAAGGTAAATTAAATTTTCTCTCTCCCATTCAACACTATCTACGGTGCCTTGGAAAAGTCCAGATTCAACTTCATCTCACATTGACTCCCACATCAACCGCGGAGGTATGCAAGTATTGTTTGTTTGTGTTTCATCTGAATATGTCCACATGAAATCGAAAAAAAAAAAATTTTTTTTTTCAGAGCAGTGGTAAATGAACAAACAGATTGCAGAATTAAATGAACAACCTTGATGGCAACAGAAGAGTCAGAAGAACTCAACGGCATTGGCTCTGTTCTGTACTCGTAGTTTTCAGGGACCTAAAAGCACTGTTGTGGTGTTACTCTGACGATCGGCTTCGCTTAATATTATGCACATGGATGTTCAGATCCGTCTTCAGTGTAATACCACATTCAGTGAATATTTTGTACGGATATATGAAAGGATAATATTGAAATTACATTACCGTTTATCCATTCATTACCCACCAGAAGAACCATATGAATAAATATGTTGTCAGCAATTGGATGTAGAACCAAAGTGGGTTCCACCCACCAAAAGAGAACACTCTACGATTGATCTTAACGTTTTTATCAAGGATTATAAATTTTACACAATAATATAACATTGAATCTTCGTTTCGAATTGAGAAAGCACATTCCACCTTCTTTTGATGCAATGAAAACGAATGAATACATCCGTTTTTCATCAACATGAATCCTCTACACATTTGTCATTCTCCTACCAAATTCGAGATCAGCGGCATTCTAGTTGAAAAATTTGGTGGCAACGCTAGACGATAGCCACAATATTTTCGTTGTGGAATTTCAAGTCAATAGAACATGGCATTATTGGCTGTACAAAGGGTTGAAGAAGGTGGAATGAGATGTAAAAATATTATGTTTTTAACGAACGAGTGTTTGTCATCGGTTGTACCATATGAAAAAAGAAGTGGAATATCACCTATGATGAGCGATAACTACCGAGAAGAGAATGCCGCGTTTTGACTTCATGTTAAACTCATAATTGGCCTTTATTGTTACACAGTAGGCATACTTTGGAACAGAGTGTGTCACGATTAAAAAAATTCTAGATGTACTTGAGACATAGATACTGAACATTTGGTTGCCATTACATTCTTTTGCCACACTTACTTGGAAGTTGTAGGTCTCCTGGTATCGTTAAAAAAAGTAAGACTTCACGATTTTTGTAATTCTCATGATGCTTTTTTGTGTGAGGACGGGATTCTTGTCAAATAGTGCAGAAGTCAGTGGATAGTACACATCGCCTAACTCACATTTTGATAAATTTCCATATCTCAAACAAAACTATCTATATAGCTAGGATCATTCAAGTGACAGAGGTGAAATTTTTCGACTGGAAAGAGCAATATTATATATCCTATTCGATAAGTAAGCTCACCTCCACAGATACAAGGCAGTTTGTAAAAATTCGGTTATTTAAGTTATCATTGAACGTAACGAACACAAATTTTGGGTTTAACATAAAGTGCCCGCAGCGGCTGATCTTTATTGCAGATTACGATTCCTGTAGAACTGGAATAATGATTATGCCACTATTGCCTAGTTCCCAGTCTCTCAGTTTTATGGCATGTTTAGCGAACGAATTAGCACAATTTAGTGGAAAATGTACAATTCATAATTTAGTAGATATCTCTAATGCACTATGCATGAGAGAAATGTGGTTTACTGAACATGTCATTGGTCTGTATGGTCATTGTCTGTTTACTGAAGAAAGAATATAGGCTTCCTCGACCGGTGTTGATACAACGCAGGTTTTTCGGGCTTACTGGCCGTGTCCTCGAATTGTGCGTTCCGAAGCTTTCGGCTGCATCTGCGGCAGCAATCTTCAGCGGCGTGGTGAACTCTTACCTGTAAGTTTACTACGAATAATGGCAAATCTGGTCGGACCCTGTTCTGTCGTACGTCGGATTCTGTACTTCTGTCTGGCTTTGTCGTCAATATCTCTAGCATAGGATGCCAAATTCTGTTTGAGGTCAGTACCACTCCTTCCTGTTGAAGTTATCCTTATGCTTATATATCTCACTTTCTGCACGGTATAAGCGAGTAGAATAATGTGTCGTTGTTGAGAGGATTGATGGCTTATCAAATTGAAAATTGTAATATCGACCTTTCCAATTAGAAATGAAATTGAAGGTTTGATTGATCAAAGAAAATAATATTGTGAAGAATTGAGATATCGAAAATGAAATATTAGGCAAAAAAATTAAATGATGAATTAGAATTAATTAGAATGGATTAGATATAACGTTCTAAGAGCCATGATAGATAGTTTTTTAGTATTTCTAGAAATGAAACTCAATAATTGAAAAGATTTACTGACTGTGGAGTCGATATGATGTGTGAAATTCAATTGGTGATCAAATATGACTCCTAAATCACGAATTTCAAAAACCCGTTTGAGGCTGTTTTCAATTTGATAATCGGATTGAATAGGATTATTGGACCGAGAGAATGAAATACAATAGCACTTGTCAACATTCAGAGACATTCCATTTTTTTGTGACCAATTGATCAATGCGTTCAAATCAGATTGGAGGTTTTCACAGTCTAAGTCGGTGTTGATTTGCATATAAATTTTAGGGTCATCAGCGAAGATTTACAGTGGCGAAAGTTAACAGCTATATCATTAATAAAAATATTAAAAAGAAGTGGACCCAGATGTGATCCCTGCGGGACACCAGATGTAACATGGATATCACTGGAAATGTGGTTCTGAATTTTTACCAACCGTTTTCTATCAGATAAATAACCGTTTAACCAACTTGTTAACCAATTTGGAAAACCTGTTCTTTAAAGTTCTTTAATCAACAACTGCGAATGACCCTATCAAAGGCCTTACTGAAATCAGTGTGAATTGTTTCAATTTGAAGGCCTTTTTCTAGGGCCTTGATAATGTCTTGTTGATACACTAATAAATTTGATGTTGTTAATCTACCTGTAGCAAATCGATGTTGATTTTCATTCAGCAAATTTTTGCAATGCCACGAAAGGTAGTGCACCAGTAAAAATTAAAAAAGTTTCGGAATGGCTGAAAGTTTGCTGATTAGTCGATAATTTTTTATATCATCCTTTTTGCCACTTTTGAAAATGGGGGTGACATAACTATTCTTCCATTGGTTGGGAAATATCCCAAGCTTCAATGATAAATTGAATATTATACACAATGGCTTAGTTAGTGAGTAAACACATTCTTTGAGGAAATAAGCAGAAATCCCGTCCGGGCCACAATCCAAGTTTTCTTTTAATTTTAATTCAACCCCTCGAATACTTCTACAGTACTGGATGTTATGAATGGAATATAAACTGCTGCTACTGATTCGTTCGTGATATCATCTAAATCCAATTCTTTACTAACAAAAACCCTTGAAAAATTTCCGGCAAAAAGATCAATAATATCTTTCCCTGTATCAGCTATTTGATCATTATCATAATATTATTAGGAAATCCATGATTTTTTCTCATTGAGTTTATATAATTCCAAAAATATTTTGAATTACTGATTATTTGGTCATCAATATTTGCTGTATAAGTATCATAACAAAATTTCAAAAGATCCTTGCATTGAGATCTCAGATTGGAAAATATTAGGTAATAATGATATGAACGAGTTGATTTATAATTTGAGTGAGCTTTCTTTTTCTCAGTTATAAGTGACTTCAGCTCTTTGATATACCACTTTGGATAAGTAGTTGGTTTACTTTCCTTCCTAGGAATGGAATTTGCAAAAGAGTTCCAAATAATTTCAGGTTATTGAAAAAAGTTCCCAGTCTATTGGTGCAAAATAATTATTTGAACTTACATAGTCAGCATCCTTAAAATCATAGTGAAACTCTTCATATAAAAGGGGGTCAAATTCAACTGATAGTTCCGATTCGGCAGTAATGGCTTTATGGTGAAAATTTTCAGGTAACAGTAGGTCAGTGGCCTCCTGAAAATGAACAAAAACATTTTGTGAAAAAACTAGATCTAGATATAAATAATGAATAATAGGAATGACATTGAGTTGCTTAAAATTAAGAAAAGAAAAATGATCACATACAACATGGCCTGGATATCCTTGAGGGCAACGAACGCTAAGTCCATGCTCCTCCGAAGATTCCCACGTAGCCAATGGTAAGTTTCAATCACCAAAGAGATAAAATTGAAACGCCTTGAATTACTCCGATATTTGTTCGACAGAAGTACAATGCTCTATATAAATATCGGAATTTGAACCAGGAGGTATGTAGGTAGCTCCAAAGATCACATTTACACTTGTGTTCTTCGAAAGAATGAATAAATGCTCGACATTTGTACTGATTCCATCTACTATTTTCACGTTCAGTTCTTTCTTGAAGCACATCATCACACCACCACCTCGAGACTTGTTACTTGTGTTTTCATTTTGATCAGTTCTGATTATATTAAAGTTGTTTGAACCAATTTCTGCATCATAGTGGGAGCTCGTTAGCCATGTTTCAGTTAGAATAATTATATCATAATCACATCATAGGAATCACTGAATCATTCTTGTAGAGTTTATACTTTGCCTAAGATAACAATAATAGTGGAATCAGAAATAATACATTGTATGTATAATGAAAATATAGTTCGGTTAACATAACTGGTTGAATTTAAACGAAAACGATAAAACTTTGCGATTTGTAGTAAAAATTATGACAACAGTTTTATGTCGCAGCACAGACACATCTATTTGTAACAACACGCTTGTTCTCCATTCGGAAAATAGTTAAACCACCGCAATAACATTTTGTTATTCAGGTATAAATTATACTATTTCACAACACCCAAACTAGCAGTCGTTTGGCTCAATACCATTGATAACCTTTCATATTGACCCAAGAATTGGAATGCGTCAAAAATTGCGACTCGTCCCTTATAGAGTCACGTTTTCTCCTGATTGTTTAAAATTATATGATGGAAATCCTCTCCAGCATTATTTCTTCCATTTTTTTTTATGCGGATTAACAGGAAACACCGCGTGAATATAAGGACAGGAGATACGAATTAACACTCACTTTGAATTTTTGAAATTTGTTAGCCTCAGGAAAAACCTCTCTCGGCAAGGAGTTCCAGAGTTCAGCTGTTCAATTGAAAATATATTCCTGAGCAAGAGAGGTTCGACAGGTCTTCAAGCTCACAACAAAGGGGTGGGAAATCTGTACTCGCGGCTCATCCGTGTGCCAAGGTGAAACGATTGATGACAATTCAGAAGAGCACCGACCATGAAGATATCTATTGAAGGGAGATAAGTCTCCGACCCTTCTATGATGCTCCAACAAAGTGAGCGAGTCTGTGAGCAAAGAATCACGAACAAGATAGATTGCCGCTCTCTGAATAGAATGAAGAAGCTTCACTGAATTTTTTGGTGCGGAGCTTCATACATGAGAACTATATTCCAAGACAGGTTGCATCTGAGCCTTGTAGATCATTGAAACCTGACGAGAAGTGAACTATTTCTTCGCACGAAATAGAAACCCAAGCTTCTAGGAAGCTGGTTTTTCCATGTAATGACCATAATTTCTAGCATCGCGTACTTGACTTTGTAGGAATAGTTACTCCTGACATCTGGATACTAGATAATGATAAATCGGCTTTCTTTGAGAAAAGACCTTCCTAGGGTTTTCCAGCATTTAATTCCACCAAGTTGATGTAACCCCACTCTATTATTTTTGCCAAGTCATCGTTGAACCTATTGACGAGAATGTTTTTTCTGAATTTTCGTTTCAAGTGCTAGTATGGGGATTCTCGAAGAGAAACTGGTATGAAGAGTATTGTCGTCCGCAAAACTATGTACTAAACAAGATGTTTTCTCCAGCCAATCATTAATATGAAACAGAAAATAGTGATATTTCAACTCGAAGGCAATATCAAAACATTCTAATGCTTACTTGTTCACCTGGGATAAAAATGTGCACAAAGCGACAAGGGGTTGTTAGAAATCACGGTCCACAAGATTATTGTACTCGGAAGTTTCTTTTTTACTTCTCATGAAAAACCCACCATCTGGTTGATAAGAAAGATGTAGACAACAATCAATGTGTAAACGGTATTCATGTAAGATGAAGCATCAATGCCGTCTATCTTTCTAAATTCAAAGGAAGGTAGGTTGCCAGTTGTACAGACTTTTCATGTCGAGTCCTTTTTTTCGAATTAAACACCTTCATAGCTCAACATTTTTTTAACTACGCTGAGAAGATGTAAAGTCTTTAGAATTTCTACCAAAATTAGAGATCACATGAACAAGTAAGAGACATATTTATTTTCCTCGATAGAATGAGTCTTCACCTATAAGTTATGTATTGCTAATGGAACATCCTGATGACAGTGGAGTTACTGAACGATGGTACGGAATTATGCAATAAGGAATTGAGTAAAATCAGAACATAAACATGCTACATGAATTCGTCCAGTAACAATCACGGGGGATTTTCCATACTTTTTTAATCACAGAAGGAATCAGATATATGGACAACTGATTCTGGGTTCAGAATATTATTACTGACAATGATCAACCTGTACAAACTCAAGGTTCAAGATTGCTGAAATAAATGTCATGGAGAGAAAATAGATGGAAATGAAGTGAAACAAGCCCGAAAGCCTGAAGTGCTTCCACGAACATACGAAACATTTTCAAAATACAACATTCGAAACAAATTAGTATTTTTTATCCTCCTATTGAATTTGGGTCGAGTTGAATTCATTCTCTGAATCACCATGTCAATAAAAAAGGGATCCTCAATGGCCAATTGTTGTAAATGAATACATTTTGTCGAGTTAACTTTTTTTCGTGAATCCGAAAATAAAAATATTTTCTTCTTGCTAACTCAACCCGGAAACATAGTATACGCCAAACGTTGGAATGGAATTGAAACTGTATACCATGCTCCGCAGAGATCCAGATTGACTCCCACATGAACCGCAGAGGGTTGCAGGTGCTGCTTGCGGCAGAGGAATAATGTGCAAACACTCTCAGCCCTCCCTGTTCGTTGTTTGTGCCCGTTTCCTTGCGGAGGCCTATAATTCCTCTAGCCTGCTGCTCTCCTTCAATTATTCGGAGGCAACTTGTTATGAACTGGCTTCTCTAATTTATTCGTGTGTTATGTTTAATTAGGGTAGTTAGGAAAGAGGCTTGAAAGAGTTTGCTCGAGAAAGTTATTCGTTTTGGAATGAAGCTTTTGCAATTTCGGCGTATTTTGTTTCCACTAACAAAATTTTTCCAAAGAAAATAAGAGCTCGATCCTACATATACACGAAAGCGTATAAAGTTGAAGGAGTTTCCAAATCGAGTTGTTATTCATCTTGAAAGAATTAATTCAATGAACACGTATTCCATAACCGTCAATTGAAACATGTCACTTATGACCACGATCTTTAAGTAATTGTTTTACATGACCTGAAATAAGGAAACTGTTTGCCTCACTTAGTCCGAATATGATGGCCAAACAATGTTTGGTTCATAAGGAACGGAACAAAATGGCACTGAAATTGACATCTCGAGAAAAGCCACGAATTCGTTCAGTTATATTTCCAACAGCTCTAGTCAGTGTCAACAACATGAATAGGTGAAATTACAATATCTCTTTTTCATAGGCTCATAACATTTTCTCTGAAGGCATATTAGCATAACAATAAGAAGGAACTGATAAAACTAGTCCAACCGCCAGGAGAAGGATGGAGGGGGTTCATATACATTTCGAGGTAACTTATGTTTTTTTTTGTTAGCTGAGTTACTAACAATTTTATTGCAAAAATAGATGTTTTCCTTTTTCCACCACTTTCCATCAAGCTAGGCTAAGTCTTGTCACACCAATCGATTCTATGGGAAAATTGGACAAAGAAATCGTATCTTTTTTCACGTCCGGTGTCACATCCTTATTAGTACAATTTCCTGAAAGAACATATTCAAAAGAGGTGAGTTAGTCAACTCCGTCTGATCATTCATTAGGAACTGTGAATGTTTACACTTTTTAATTTCCAAAATCTCCAAGCGATAGAATTTCACACCCTTTCCTTGGAAATGAAGGATTTCATATTCGTGATTGAACTCATATCTTTCTGTAATGAGGTGAGATGCATTCGTACAAACGACTTCATACACAGCGTGACTCACGGTTGGTGGTAGGTTAGACGTTTCTGGAAAACGCAACGCAGGATTTTTCTGAAAATTTCACATCTCACATTTCCTTACCTGTCCGTCCTATCGATCTTGAATATTTTCAGCATTGCGGCGTTGCCACTACCACCAAAAATTCTAGCAACTTATTTTTTTTAAATAGATTACCCCGTATATCAACACATTTTTAGAATCGATCTTTCATCATTATACTTTTTTGTTAATCATGTCCTATACCTATCTCTATCGGTTTTCAGGATAAAAATAATTTATTCTGAATATGGTCCAATACAAAGCCCTAATTGAACTTAAGTACATCAGTACTCTCAATTCATGAAAAGTTGATATTTTGATGATAGTTTGTACAAACTCCAAGTATTTAATCATCACCAAGAAATCGGCTCCATATCATACAGGGCGTGCTTGAATTACTTTTATTTCCATTATGCATGAAAATTGTCAAAAGTTCATTTTTTCAAATGAAACACCCTGTACATTACTCAAGTTTATACTTGAAATATAAAATGAACATATTTTTCCAGTGCGCGTATCCGCGCTGTATATTCGTACCATAAGCGCCTACACTATTCAGGAGTGACAAAAGATATATTTCGTTATGATTGAAAGAAAAATACAGCCAGAAGTAATAGTATAATATATGTAAATGAAGTTGGAGAAAAGCGGGCGAGATATGATGCTTTTACGGTGTACGCTGACTAAACGGTTCAGTATAGACGAGCCGCTGCTGATCGTAGAGATCTGAAACTTGGAGGGTGTGTTCTTTATATGACGTAGGCATCCGATGAAGAGGGTTTTCTGGAATTTCCCCCCTAAGAGTGTGAAAAACGGGGGGGATTTGTATGGGACAATGTGAATCCTAGGTCTAACATACTTTAAATTTTGCATAAACATTTTAACAGGAAGATGGAAATATGTTCGTAATTTATCAAAACACGTCGTCTTACGGGGTGAAAAAAATGGGTTGTAACATTTTTGACTTCTATCATACACTCTCTCGAGTACACAAAGACCTGATAAAAGTTAATACTAAGATCTACACAATATAATTGCATCACAAATATGTAATTGACGCCAAACGAAGTGGACACGGCTCAGCTTGTGTTTGGTGTACATATAATTCGCAACACCCTAGTCATCGGAGTGAATTTCAAGATGAATGAGCCTCTGAAGAAGCTAGCCACTCGAGCCAGCAAAACGTTAGGAAGAAATTCCAAAAAACGACGCCCTTCGAACCCGAATTAAAGTAGTGATTCCCTAACGAAGTTTACATCATTGAAAACCATTCAACTTTTTTTAAATAATTTTGCACGTTTTTCTCATAGTTATTGTATGATAATCATTTCAAAAGCTTTTATCATCGATTCATGTTTATATAAAAATATCTACTACTGTTAACTAATGATTGTGATTTTACACTTTTTTGAATGTCATAATGACGTTCATTACCGCACTAGTGCGGTAATGGGATAGAAAATAAATTTCAACCAAAATAAATCGTTTATTGAATGAATACAAAGAAAATTCAAATAGGAAACGATAAGAATTCAACAAAAGGTTATTTTTCTCTGGATAATTACAAGAAAACTTACTTGATTCATAAGCAATAACAATAAACATTGAGCTAAATGGTAATTATCACTCACAATTCACGCGAAAACTTATTTATTATATATATGTAAAGTGAAGTTAACACTTGTCGCCGCATTTTCAATATCGGATGGTAGATCATCTTCACTTGAAGACATTTTCACTCAAGAAACTTAATGATGGTTCTGGATATCGATCTGACAAATTAATTTGACATTAATAAACGGTTTTGTTTATACCTATCGTTGCTACGGTTACAAAAATGATCACAAGCAACTTGTGTTTTCAATTATCAGGAAACTGTCATGAGTAAGTACGTCGAAGTGGAATATCAAAACGTTGACAGTTGTAGATGAAATTTGGTACGCAACACGTGGGATACTACATTATTAACGTACTCATGTGATTACACGAGTGCGTTAATAATGTCTATATCCCACTTGTCACGTAAATAACTATTATAGTTATAATATCAAAAACAATCATATCAGCGTAGTATGCGTGAACTTCAAGCCTTCGAGGGGCACTTCCTGTTCATATGCTCACTCCAACGAATTGTTCATTTTTTTAATAATACTTATCACTTAACTTAAATATCTTAATAATACTTATTACTCAATTGTGAATAGGGAGCATATTATTCTCGCAATTTTCCCCTTAGAATCGATTGGTGTGATCAAATTTGTCTTATCCCGATGGGGAGTGGTAGAAGAAGTGAATAAATAACAATTTTTGCAATAATTTTTTTTAAAACTGATTGAATAACAAGTTTTGGGGCAGGTAACCCAAACATCTGTGATTAACTACCTGAAAAACATAAGATAACACGATAAGTTACCGAGAAGTCCTCGAAATGTATAGGAAACCCCACTCAGCTGTCTGAAGTGAACGGTTTCAATCCAGATCTAGTAAATGAAATAATCGGGAAATGTAAATATGAGATTTTCAAGAAGCAATTCAATATGGATCTCATCATACAAAATCATACTGACTGACTCGAGATGTGCATGATAAGAAATGAATGAATATTGCTCATTAAGGTTCAGATCATTCGATAATTTGATGGCACTTCTTTGACATGTTTTCTCACTATGAGCTGCTATCGACGTATCTCAGAAATCATTCAGGACATGGGTGTTCACTCTTTGCCATTTTTATGATGTTGGCTGGTGGCCGTGTAGGCAATGGCACCGGCTCATATCTCAGGGTATGATTGAAATGAACTGTAAGAATTTGAGTTCAAATCGCATGGGTTGAAATTTTATTCACACGACCCTTTGTAAGGATAATTGCAGAGAAGACCGATGATCAATACCCAATATTTGAGATGTATTGTTTGATGAATAAAGCATAACTGTTTGCCAAAATTACTTTCAGTAAATTCTGTGTACTACTGTCATTAAAAATATATGAAAACTTGTATCGAATTCAAACATCCCAATGTCATGCCTATCTTGTGCCACTCAGTTGATATAGGTAAAGAACTTTATCATTGTGTTTCTTATCAAATTAGATGAATTGATTCATTCACCCATTCGGTGTCATCCATTCGTCTCTGAATTGCATACATTCCATGGCCGTATTTCGATAGGGTTGGATTCCATCAAATTGAATAGAAACCCTCATGTTTCGTCAAAACTCTGGACTTTGCAATTATATCAAGTTTGTCGCTTTAGTGTTTTGGAAATTAGTGAAGTTCTCAACATGCTAGTTTCATGTAATATAGTGAAATCGAATCCTTCATTTTGAGTAGAACTAGTCTGAATACAAATTCTGTATGTGAATATTTGGGAAATGAATTCAGTTCAAACTTCAAAGCTGTGATGACTTTGATTAAGATACTAGCGAAACTTTTTTTAAGCCTTCACGTTGTATCGATAATAATTGATTTAGATATCACAGTGATTGATTTGATTATCCTGTTGACTTACAGTATTGCTACTGAAACTCCTGTTTTCTATCATTCAGAGGTCAATGAAAAACCTCAGAATTGTATATGGTTCATTTGTTTCTCCATCATTTCCATCTGGAACGCTCGTAGTGAATTGTCCAAAGCACATGGCGTTATGCAGACTGGAGGAAACTCCATTACCACGTCACTGTGTGTGCATTAAGGTTTTTGTGACTGATGAACTGCTTTCTCCAAGTTCACTGCGACGCCACGGTTACAAAATTAAATTCAGCCAAATTAGACTTGCTACAAAAAAATACAGCCAGCTGTAATTTATACCTAACGAGGTGTCCTGGATCTGGGCAAAGACTATTCGCGTAGCAAAAAACTGAGGAAGATATAAAAGTCTGAAAGCTTTCACTACGGAATTCAAATGAAGTTATTCCTTTGCCCTTCGCGACCATTCAGCATTGTTGAAATCGCCGAGGTGCTATCGATCGGAGCATATTTTTTGCTTTGCGAACGTGTTCGCATTCTCTTGAAACGAATGTACCGGGGAATTCACGACTGCTGGTTTGTTCCAAGTACCTCCTTGATAAAATGCGTTATTTTCAGGTAATGTGTGGAGATATCAATCTTTAATATTGTGGACAGTGGGGCCTTCCTAACAATTCGTTTCTGACTTTCTTTGTTAGTTTGTAGGTGGTAATCTTCGAAAATACTGATCCGAATATGAAAATTCTTTCACTAACAGAAAGTTACACTGTTCAAGAGTGGATAAGCTATAATTCATTATGATTGAATGAAAAATTCAGTGAGAAATGATAGTATATGTAAATTAAGTCGGGAAAAGCGGGCGAGATATGAGCTTCAACGGTGTGCGCTGACTGAACGGTTTAGTATAGACGAACGTAATGTTCATTAAAAATGTTGGACTCTTCCACAAAAAAGTCAGTGGTACTATTAACTTCTCTTTTATGTTTGAATCACTACAAGTCAATCCATACTTTTGTCTTGAATAACTGACTGACGGATCAACGTACAGCCTGAACCTTAGAGTCCTCAAACTTGGAGGGTTTGTTCTTGGTATAACGTAGGAATCCGATAATAATGGTTTTCCGAAATTTCACCCCTAACACGGGAATACGTAATGCCTTGGTCCACTCTACTTCAAATTTGGCAGGAATAGATTCTGGGGGTGAATGAACGCACAGCATAAACCGCTGAACTTGAAGTATGTGTTATTTGTATGATGTAGGTTCCCGATGAGAAGAGGTTTTCCAAAATACCAACCCATAGGAGGTGAAAAACGAGGCCAAAGTTTGTGAATTGATAGAAGACGTGTTTCGTATTTCATTGAGATTTATCGTCTCACTAGGCGCAAGAAGAGGTTTATTACATTTTCGAGTGCACCTAGAAGGCACTATATATATATATATATATATATAAATATATATATATATATATATATATATATATATATATCATCTTGAATAATATAGGCATGAACCAGTTTTAATCAACGCAGCTGAAATGGATGAATACATTACCTATTGAATCGGAATATTAAATATACCCACTATATTGATTTTGTACTCGGTTGACAGAGACTCCAAAAGTAAATTCGAAGTTGTGGGCTCATGAATGTGGTGCATTGAAATCAACAAATGATTGTCTATCATTTCCGTTGGATTATGATTTAACTAGTTACCAACATCATTCACAAATCAGAGAAATTTTAGATGCTAGAGTCGAATTAAATTTCAGAAGTAATATCTCTTCATTTTCATTCATTCATTTCATTCAGCCAGTCATTTATATGATTTTTTAATATCGATGAAATGGGAAAAGTATGGAGGTTGAGTAAGCTAAAGCTGAATGGCTGAAGGTGCTATTGAATACTTCTATTCTATTTCGTACTTTTGTCGAATGAATTCGGTAGCAAAACATAAGTTGAAGCTACTGGAAGTTATACGGTATCTGCAGATTTTCCTTAAGCTTCAAAAGAGATATTGGATATCTAGATGGAAATTGATATTGCACTTAGTCATCGTACCCGAAGCTGTCAATAATGATGATAATAATGAAATTTATTGAATGTCTCAAGATCACAAGTGATAATATAGGATACGTCATCAAAAAGTCATACATTGCTTTTGGTTATTTTCAATATGAACAACTTATGATTTTTGAGTTTTTAAATTTGCACTGAGGGGAGGCCAATTACCTCGAAATTCGTTTGCAAGTCTGCGCCCTTCCCAATAAATAAAAACTGATTCCGGCACTCCTATCAAGAAACACATATGCGGTAATCTGAGAAGAACTCTACAATGGCACCTGTAATTGTTTCATGACAAGTGTCAGACCTTCAATATCTCATGAAGCTGAAGCTGGTTTGTACAAATTGTCCAGATGAAATGAAAATATTTGATATCTCTGAAGCAGTTACTGAAAGTTCGCAGAGGAGAACATACTAACGCCTGACTTCGAATCTGTTGTAGATGGTGTGAGCCGGAACAAAGGACCTGCCGCGAACGAGAATCGCCTTCGGTTTACTTGCAGAGGAAGCTGCAACCCTGGACAGTAATCAAAATTTGGATGTTAGAAATGATCGCATTCAAAAATCCAATGCCAGACAACGGCATTGCTGTACTATGTGACCGCTGTTAGAAAACTCCCATACTTCTGTGTAAGGATTGAGTCTTTCATCATCCAGTAGACGTCGTTTTGCCTTTGACGTTCACACCATCTACAGATTCAGATTTTCTCAACAAACTGCTATATGGCAGTGGTGGATATGTCGAAATATCATGATAACACAATCCCTTTCGACTCGATTTAATATCCTTTGGAATAAATTTGGGGTAGGTGGGGGTGTTCAGGAAGGAAGGTAACTATTGTTCAGGCGTTGGAATGTATCTTTCTGTGAATTTTCAGATACTGCATTCTGAAATTGTCAATGTATTCAGTTTGGCAATCGAAATGGCAAATGTTATTTATAGTATATCAGACCGAAGTCATTCGGCAATTAGGCCTTGTTACTATATGCGCCATCTCTGAGGAGATTCAACAATTATAAAACGTGGCAGAGTTATAACTCTCAATACGGAAAAAATCAAGAATGATAAAACTATAATGCTCACCGTAACACACGGTAGCTCATTCTTCGTCATCGTTACAAAATTTCATTGTGAAAAATCTATTGTTCTTCACCAGTTTTTGAGTAGGCGCTTTCAACCAAACAATCCATATTGTTCTTTGAAAATTCAACAAACTGGGTTATGTGAGGGGATTTGAAATGATTATTTTGTAAACTCCATATTCATGGATAACAAATGAATAGGAAATGAACCTGGTCAACGAGTGGATTGAGATATTTTTGAATAATCAGTAACACCCTTTCATTTGCGAAAATATAGCTTGGTGAAATAGCATTGAATGAGCTCGGTATTATGTTCGGTTTCAAAAATTAATTGAATGATGTTTTGAAGAGACCTCGTATTGATGTATGAATGAACGAAGACGGAAGGAATATGGTCATTGGCTTGATTTTATGATTTGTCTTCATTCAACAGACGTTGAGTGATAGGTGTTTTTCTATATCAGAGGGCAAGATATTTATATGAAAGCCATTTGAGAAAGTCAAATATTTGAAAAACATCACCCATTCCCAAGATGAATAATTTTGAGATGTAATCATTGAATATGATAAACCAATCAACTCTCAGTACTTTCATCGTTATCGAACAAGAAAAATTCTATTCATTGGTTTATTTTCAATTTGAACCAAAGCCAAC
>JAVJAQ010005328.1:0-19657 GCA_032362365.1 Zygogramma bicolorata | reverse complement strand
TTGGAACTCATCTGCAGCTAATGGGATACAAGTCTGCTAAAAAAAGGAATACGAGTGTAATAAGAATAAAGAGAAATACGTTTTTTCGATTACTGATATATTAACGTCCATACATTTAAAAACCGAATCAGTTTAACAATGAAATGAAAAAACTAGATGAACTTTGCAAAAACAAAGACGAATTTCTGGAGGTGTATTCCTTTCCTTTTTCTGGTAACAGGCCAATGCGGGTATTTTCTGGGCAAGATATGACATTGAAGTCTCGTATTCATCAAAATTATGAAATTTGAATCATGCCAAGTCAAATTTTCATTATATCTATTAATAAAAAAAACTTCCATATGTCGCGAACTTTATATGTGACACTGTATAATAGGTCTCTGAAATACGCAACTTTGCCTCGATTTAACCGACACTCTTTCTCTTATTGTTTACGAGATCCCCATGTACGGAAACCAATTTGAAAAACCCTGTATATATTATATATTTCTAATAGATTTACTTTTACTTTTCTGGGATTGATTAACTTTTTCATTGAATAATAACAACTGAATAGAGATGGAGTCGAAACAAAATTGAAACAAATTAATAATCATATTTATACAGAGAGTAAATAAATCAATTACAGGAATAATCAAATGAGCAGTCCCAACAACATTCTTTCCCATTATGCAATATGATTGCAATATCATTGGAACCCATATCACATCGGTGTCTTCACTCTTCTTCCATATCCTGTTATGACAAGTGAGTCAGCTGTCGCGTATTATTTCTCTTTCTCATTATTCTTCTCTTTACTGTCTCCTTCTCTTCAAGTTACTTCTTCTTCTTCTTCGCGTATATGAATACTATGGATCTGGTTTCTCTTCTCGTCGTTTTTCTCAATCTTCTCTAACTGATTTGCCGTATCCACCCTAATTTCTAATGAAACTGATCACTGAAATAGACGGATACATCCACCATTCATTGTTATTACTGTTTCTTCTCTTTGAGTTCCTGGAAAAAATTCAATAATTCCATCCAATGTCCAGATTACTCTTTTTATGTAATCATTTTCGATAATTGTAACGTCTCCTAGTATCCGTGAAGTTACCCTCTACCGACCAGTATCAACCAATTCTACTAGATACCCCTTTCTAAACCAACTACAAAGTTTCTGCAATTACTTGCATTTTTTCAGATAATGACTTTCGTCCATCATATCCAAACCAGAAGCACCACTAGTCGAATTTGAGTGATAGAATATTGCAGTTATCAAAGTATTCAGATCTTTGCTTGAAAGTGGTTGACAATGTTCCTTGCTGATTGGTAATGGTTCGGACTTCCATTGTCTATATTATTTACTATATTGAAACCTGTTGCTAAGAACGGAAGGATTGAAATAACAATCAAGTGAGAAAATCAAATTAAAATTAAATTTTTGGTCGATAATGAAATCAGGGATTGATTGACCAAAGAAAATACTGTTGTTACAAAAATCGAGATATCGAATATGGAATATGAGTCAAAAAAATTCAAATAACGATATAAATGAAGTAATATTGTGATTAAAAAATTGGGGTATCGAATATGAAATACTAGTCAAAAAATGTAAACAAAGGAATTCAATGGAATATTATGAAAAAAAGTTGAAACCCAGTTTCAAGTTGAGTGTACTCACGACGTTTCGATTGCTGGTATCCGCAATCGTCTTCGGTCATCACCCGAAGACGATTGCGAGATAGCCAATCGATCATTTTCACAGTTCTGGTGAAAACAGAACAAATCTGAATTTCTGAGTGATAAAATATTGTTTGTCATCACCTAAATATGAAATATTTTTTTACGTTCTTAATCAACTTTCATCAAATTTCTCATTATTTGAAAATATAATGCCCGCAATAAAGCAATTCTGGCCGTTCCACCATTTTTCCGCAAGTAAAGCCCTACCCTAGAATCAAGCTCACCATGGAGACTGAACAGGACCAGCGGATAGCATTCCTAGATATACTGATCGACCGATGTGGTTCCAGACTAACCCACAGGGTATACCGAAAACTTACACACACGGATAGATACCTGCACGCACTATCGAATCACCATCCGAGCCAAAAGAGAGGAGTCCCATCTACTTTAACGGAACGTGCTCGAAGAATGGGCAAACAAGAGCATCTGTAGAAAGAATTGGAACATCTTCAAGTGACCTTCAGATCGAATGGATACAATATACCTGAGATCAACAGGCCATGAATCTGAAGAGTTCCGCGGTTCAAAACAGGGAGAACGTACAGATAGTCGCACACGCTCGTCTACCATATATTTCGAGGGTCACAAACCGAAATAGAAAACTCTTGGGGAAACACAACATGGAAACGGTTTTCAAATCCACCAGAAAGATACAACAAAGCCTTAGGTCGGCTAAAGACAAAAGAGACCCACTGTCTGCAGCAAGTGGAAGTTTCAGAGATTCACTTCGTGAGGAGTAGATAGTTCGAAATTTTTGTGTTCACAGTCCAGCCAAGTGTCACTGATGAGACCTGGTAGGTCGAAACAGCTGTCTGACGTTGGATTTGTGAATGCAATCATTTCGAACATAAAAATTCAGATTTCTGTGAAGGGATGCAGCTTTCTGCAAGTTGACCGGAGTCGATTCTCGATCACAGCGGGCTATTTGTTGCGGCTTCGCCGTACTATGGCCCGCTGTAAGAGGTCTTCTTAGTCTTGGGCAGTGAGAGTTTGAGACTTTGGTCGTCTCCCAGCAGATGGCGTTGCCTCTTGGAGGTTTACACCATCTGCACCAGTTTCAGAGATTCACTTCGTGAGGAGTAGATAGTACGAAATGTTTGTGTTCACAGTCCAGCCAAGTGTCACTGATGAGACCTGGTTGGTCGAAACAGCTGTCTGGCATTGGATTCGTGAATGCAATCACTTCGAACATAGAAATTCTGATTTCTGTGAAGGTATGCAGCTTTCTGCAAGTTGACCGAAGTCGTTTCTCGATCACGGCGGGCTATTTGTTGCGGCATCGCCGTACTATGGCCCGCTCTAAGAGGTCTCCTCTGTCTTCGACAGTGAGAGTTTGAGACTTTGGTCGTCTCTCAGCAGATGGCGTTGCCTCTTGGAGGTTTACACCATCTGCACTATTTGTATAATCGAAATAATAATTGACACAAATATCAGAGTCAGAGATAAACGAGGAACTTCATCATGAATTATGATCTGAAAACTAAATGCACTACTCAATGAATAAATTAACCCTATCCCTGTACTGGTAGTACTGCAACGGAGCGGAGAGCGGTCGGAAATTGCTGGTGCTATCAAGCAAAAGACAGTTCTTGGAATACATAAAGATCTGTGGCTTGTTGATTCGGACAGAATAATCCATAATGTGGAAATTTCGAAAATAAAAAACCGTAAATGTACTTGATCAGATCACTTTTATCTTATTTCGATCCGTCGATTAACACCACACAAGGATTATCATGAAAATTATAGATATTCTATTCCATTGAAATATGAGATTGCTGAAATTCAGGGGGTTATGAAAACTGATATGGGATGAGTTATTATTTCAATATTCTCTACAAATGCTAGAAATGGTTTCACGACTCAGTGGTATCATTTGTGAGAGAGCGTTCGATTCCTTCTACATACGACAAATTTTTCACTGGTCAGTGGGGCATACGACAAATAATCTTTCACTTGTTTTCTTTACAGGTCTGGATATTCGGGAACGTGTGGTGCCAGGTGTGGTTAGCCGTGGACGTGTGGATGTGTACAGCATCCATTCTCAATCTGTGTGCAATCTCTCTCGACCGTTACGTTGCCGTCACCAGACCAATTACATATCCCAGCATTATGTCCCATTCTCGAGCGAAAGGCTTGATTGCAGGAGTCTGGATTCTCAGTTTTGTCATTTGTTTTCCACCGCTTGTTGGCTGGCGAGACCGGAAGGTAAGGAATTCAATGCTATTATTTCCGCATCTTTCAAGAAACAAACGGGAAATATTCCGGTTATTCGAGGTCGTGTTGAACCAGTCCGATAATTATATTATGTTGCTGCAAATATAGTTGATGTTCATTTGTAGTTCTTACGGTGTTGTACTCACCCTAGTGAAAATCAAAATGAAAAATTTTTGTATTTTCATTTCACTATTGAAGTTTCACATACAAAACCAGTGGGTCGAGTTGATATTTCCCCTTGCTGTCTAAGTTACCGACATCATACTGAAAACCACCACTCAATTCAATTTTTTATGGAATATAATTCTACATACTTTCGGAAAACTGTGTGGTTTCAAAAAACTGCATGAGAAAATTATTTTATTTCAAACCTCGACATTTAATTGTTGAATACCTCTTATTCTAGGAAGCTCAGTTATTGATCACATTTGACATGTTGAAATTCGGTATAGAATATCGTTTCTGATGATGTATACAGGGTGGCAGTCGCGACATATTCATAGTATCTTAGTAAATATCTATAATAAACGAATCAGAATACCTAGAAATGAACTGAAGTTGGTCCTGTGTATGATTGGTGTTTTATGTTATCTGTCAAATATAAAAAATATGAAAATAGTAATGTATCTCTCAAGAATTATCACCAGTGACATAGGAAATATTCAATATAATTTCTTCCACCTTCTTTTCAATAACAATATTTTTGTGAAAATTTACTTTCTTTTAGACTTCTTCTAGACACCCTTATGAGTGTGCCCAGAAGGTATAACCTGGTGCCTGCAAAGGTCGGTTCATTGTGTAGGGTGCCGAAGCGCTACTGGGCGTCTAACCAATTTTTGGGGTAGAGCATTTACTATTTCAACTTTAGAGGAACCCAGCAAATTCAAATTTTCATTTCAGTACTAAGAAACAATGAACCGCTCCTGTTGTATTTTGCGCAACAAAAATGAATGATGAATCGGTTGGAGATTCTAGTTCATCATCAAGAAATGAATTATAATCTTGAAATTCTTGAATCGAAAATGTTGAATTCTATCTTTTACACCGTAATCACCGTATTCGAAGGGGAAGAAGGTTATCAAGCAATCACATCGAAATTATCGAAACAACCATATCCACTACACACACCTGTTTGATAAGAAAATCGATCGGTTCATTGGACATATCAGTTGCCATCAATGAAACTGAATTGAACCGATCGTCTACCCCTTATCTCATTAATCAATCAACGTATACGTAAATAATGCTTGGTGAAATGAAATTCCCCCTATAATACTCCAAGAAAAATAATATGCTGTTGGAAATTTCGAGATTCTCTAACCTTCATTCAATTCGGATTGATAAACGCTCTCTTGGATCTAAAAATAGGGCAATTTCATTCATATATTCAGGAACCGTCAATACCGAGACCAAATATAAGATATCGACGCTAGGTAAGCTGAGCTCAAGTGAAATGAAAATTCTGATGAATGCAGAGATTGTTCTCTACAGAATAGAATATATAACCTCTGCAACTTTTTCGGTACCGAGGGTTGGCTGCAGCCCTAGAGTGCCACTTAGGTGCGCATTTGATGAATGTGGTCATATTTGTCATTTGTTTTCCACCGCAGTTATTTGTCATAGGAGGAGAATTCGTGACTTGATGACAGGGCCTCAACTTACTTACTTGAAACGGATCATATCGGCTACAATTCATAACCGAGAAACTATTTAAAAACTGGCAGAAGTTTTTCGAACAACAGTTGCTTGCACCAAGTAGGAGCAGTAACATTCTTGAAAATGCCAACTGAGATGTTGGCGAAACGTCGAAACTCAATACCGACAAACCAACGGATAAACTCCCAGAATATCAACTTCGCATACTCAAGCATCTGTGAAAACCTTCACTGTAATATATATATATATATATATATATATATATATATATATATATATATATATATATATATATATATATATATATATATATATACGTGTTTCTAGGTCATTGCCCTTCTTCAGCACGGTGTAGCCAAATCCTTAAATCATATCGCTGACGGCTATTTTCATATGCTCGTTTTAGCTTTGCTGATACATCATGGAATAAACCATCCAGGACCTTGGAACGTATAGACGGATCGAATGTGTTTTGATCGAGGGTAGGAGTCGAAGGATGGATGTTCACTCCACTCAGTTGTAGTACTCGACCAAACATAATGGAATTTGGTGTATGCTGTGTCACCTCGTGTCTAGAAGTGCGAAGGGCCCAAGCAACCTGCTGAAGACAGCGATCTCAACATTGATGATTTGAGGAGATGTGTGACGTAGGAACGATCTTGATAACTTTGTGATCCTTCTACCGGATTGGCTTGGGCATGGTAGTTGGAGATATGAACTGCCAAATGTCATACTTGTCAAATGCCTTAGTTCTCGACTTCGGAATTGTACGCCATTATGTTGACTCGTTGCGGGGCCCCAAATGGAAGCACTACGTTATTCTCGAATTTTCGAAATTCGGGCGGAGGTAGCCTTTCGCAGCGAGAGCAACAAAATGAACTTGCAAAAAATGTCCAACACAGATAAGATGTAGATGTTACCCGAAGCCGATATGGGCAGATGACCTACGAGGTCTATGCTCACGACTTGCCAAGGTCTATAGTATTTTTTACAGTAAATGGTATTGGCTTATTAACTGCAATAAACTACCCGATTCAATCCCATTGTGTACAACTCAAGGGTCTGATTGGTTTTATTATAATCCTTTATGATTATAATAAACTACCCGATTTAATCCCATTGTGTACAACTTGAGGGTCTGATTGGTTTTTTATACTCGTAGTTGACGCAGCACTTAGCATCAACCCATTCGGAGGTTTTTGTTCAGACTTGGTGCTGAAGCAAGGTACGCAGCGTTGAATGTAACGAGCGATATCTCGTCGCATTTTTGGCCAATAGTACTTGGCTCCTATGCGAGATGTAGTTTTACACACACCGAGATGACCACAAGTGAGAGGGTTATGACATTCTTGTATGAGTGTCGATCTCTTTGCTTTGGGAACTTGCAGCCTTATTTTTATTTACATCAGAAACTGTATGAACAAACAGGGACTGGCACATAAGCGAACGGCAGCTGTTCATCGGAGAGCACTATGGGTTCGTTGTAAAAATGTAATAAAGTTAATCAGAGTTTAGTTTTGATATCCGGGGGGGCGCCACACAACTAAAAGCTAAGAAAAGAGGTACTTGATCGTCGTGAACTTCAAATACTAAGCCAAATGTTATGTTGAACTATATCAACAACTATGCTCAGGTTTCAATGGTCACAGAGAATCACAACAAAGTTACAAACAAAATTTTGTACTGCAACTGTGTATTTTAATAATTCAGGTTGTTCGATGACAGGGATAAAGGTATACATAGGATGTGCATAACTACATTAACTGACAAGGATAAACATATACATAGAATGCACATCGCTACAAAATACCATCAACGTTAACTTCTGTATGTTCCAGGTAATAAAAATCGAACATTTACAGCAGATCAAGTATCATTTCAAGAAAACATAAGTTGTTGATTTCCAGGACTGATATGATATGGTTTGATGTCAGATGATTATCACTAAGTAAATTGTGGTGTAGATTTCAATTTAGTGGGTACCCATAGATGCACAGTACTATGCATCAATATGAATAGAATAAATCTTTATAAAATGTAGGTTTCAATACCTAAATCAGTAACTGACAAATATACCTCGTAGATATGATCATATACTAAAAAATATCATCAGGTAATAATAATAACCAGTGAAAATATAAAAATTATGTCAATTTAAATGTATTAGGGAAACAAGCCTGAATATCCAGCGACGGCAGATGCAGCACTTTTGTAGTTTGGTGTTTGAAGAAAATCTGTTTCCTAGGTGTGGGAATTGGTCAAATTTTCAAATAGATTGTCAGGAACCCATAAGCTGAACAGGTACAGATGCGACAAAAAAATGGAATTCATACTGGTCCAATCAAAGGGGAAACTATGGAACCAAAAATAATACCAGCATTGGTGAAAATCAAAGCGTTTCCATACTTCGGATGGAGTAACTCCAAAAATGAGAAAAACAGATACTAAACTGGCGTCTAGGTAGGATGAGGCTGATAGGCCTATTCCTACTACCCTAAAAAAGGGAAACTGTTGTAAAAATGTGTTTTACTGAAAAAAACAACTACAACATCCACTGTTTTTTCTGTGTGCCACTTTTTCAAATCTTACGTTCTATGAAGGGTGTTTGCTCCAGCCACTTTAAAAAAGGAGCCATTTTGGATGTGCTAGGGGTGCACAGAAAGCCTTCCATAAACGTTCCATATCTAATTGGTTTGACGCTTTCTCCTCACTTTTCATGGCGACAACCACAAACAGTTATTCACAACTCTCAACAGGTTACAGTGCACCAATACTTTCAAGAAAGTAAAAAGGACCCTCTTCCATTCGATCCCTTAGGCAGGTCAGTGGCGAGGTCTCCTTTTCACTCCTCCTGGAAGTGACGTGCCTGTCTTCCCTGAAATGTTTTCCGTGACCAATCAAAATAATCTATCACGGCTGTTTGATATTTGCCAGTGAATGAAGGTAACGATTCGTAATTGATGAAAAAGTACAATCCACCGTACATAGAGGGCAACAAATGGAAATTCTTCAAATTTGAAAACTAATGGAAACATCCTAGAGATGACGTCAGTAGTATTATTTCGGAATTAAATTCGAAGTTGAAACGTTGACTATTACACTAATCGAAATGTGGATTGGGGTATATTTTTACAAAAGAAATACAAGGTATTTTGAAAAGGAATAATTTCAAAATAGATTAGCTCAAGGACGATTGAAATCGAAAAACCAAAAAGTATGGTACAGAAATTTCTCATGCTACAAACTATGACGAGCCAGCTATCAGAATTTTCTTGTTATTCTGGGTAGACTGGATTTACTTGCTTGAAAAGCATATCATACTCAAAGCGCCACTGACGAAATTTTGCTGGGTTATTTGTCACCTTGGTACACATATTCTCGTACTAACGGTCTCTAGAATCCCTACGTAGTCCATCAGACTCCATAGTGTCCACATAAGGTACCGACCTGAACAGTGCATCCGGAACTATACGTGCTCCTTGCTGTGAATGATTTCGATAATATATTGCTGGAATCTGACTGCCCACCTAGCAATTCTGCCGACCGGGTCTCTGATTTGGCTAAGCCACTCAAGTCTGTAGTGATCAGTAACCACCGAGAATTTCGTACCCTCAATATGCGGTCTGAATTTTTCATGGCAAACAATACAGCGAAGCATTCCTTCTTCGTGGTGCTATATTTCCTTTCGGCCTTCGATGGTGAGCGGCTAAATTAACTGAACACCTTCTCGCCTTCATCATCCTGCTGGATGAAAACAGCACCGAGTCCAAGATCTGAAGCGTCTGTCTGCCCCGTGAAAGGTTTTGCGAAGTCCGGACATGTCAAGATGGGCTCAGAAACTTGAGTCCCACACGAATTTCTACCCCTTCCTCAATAGAATGCAGAGAGCGACTGTGAGTGACGAGAAATTTAGGATGAATCATCGGTACCATGACGTAAGAACAATCAGTTTCCCACGTCGCTCACGTTCTTGGGTATCGCGATTCGTAAGATAGTTTCTACCACAGACGGATCAACCATGAGTACCCCTGCTCCAACCACGTAGCCAAGATAACGCTAATCCGACTTGCAAAAATGGCACTTTTCTCGATTAAGCGTAAGACCTACCATCGTGAGCCGGGATAGTACTTTTTGCAATACTTCGATGTGTTGCGCGAAGGCAGGGGTAGAAATGCTAACATCATCCAGATAGAAAGAGACATAATATATTGTTCGAGGACTATCCCCACTAGACGGTCTATGAACCGTTGCCACGTCGCTGGGGCTTCATGGAGGATCATTAACATTCTGCGGAATTGATACAATCCTCGGTTGGGCACCACGAACGCTGTCAAAGGCTTAGACTGCTCAGAGAGGAGTATTTGTTAATATGCCGATTTTATGTTCAGGGTAGTGAGGAAATGAGAATTCCGCAATTTGTCTAATGTAGCACTCACTATGGGGAGAAGGTACGCGTCGCGAATGATGACCTTATTGAGTTCCCTGCACTCGACTTCAAACCTTCACCTCCCATCTTTCTTTTTAAGTAGGAATATAGGGGGCGGCAATGGACATCGGGAAGGCTCAATCACTCCATCCTGAAGCATCTTTTCAAGTTCCTGATTAACTTGTTGTTGCAGGACATGTGAGAGAGGGTAATACCGCTGGCGGATGGGTTGATAATACGTGCGAATAACGTGCTCGACCAAAGTCGTATACCCTAATATATATCCCATCTTCAGAAAATTCCCTCCAATAACCTTATTGAGAATCTGACTATGTTCCGTAGTGAGGATTGAGAATCGATGAAATACTATTCACCCGAAAACATGTCGGGGACAATCCTCATAGCCCTCCAGAAGTCCATTTCTATTCTCAGTGTATGGGGCAACGTTGGTACCACTAGTACATCCAGAATCTTGACTCGATCACATAATTCGAAGGGAGCGAAAACAGTTCCTAATATCAAGCACAAGTGCCCATTGGCAACAGTACACGTTGATTGTGTTGTTTTCCTCATTGCGTATTTGGATCTCAGGATATTCCAACCGGGACTCTCAATTGTTGTAACTGTACAGTCGCTGTCAAATGACCCTAGAACGGAACATCCGAAAACTGAAACCTTCAGGTAGGGTATGGTGTCATCCTTAGCGTGTACGTAGTCCAATAGTGTTCAGCCTCAGGGGATTTTATTGGCAACAGCCGGTCTACTGTGGACCCCATCGCCCGTTTTTTGAACAAATATGGGCAAGAACTGGCGGAAACATTTTCCTTACCACATCTAAAACAATTTTTTTTTCTTGGTTGTGAACGAGACCTGAATTTGGGTTTCGGTGCTTCCACAGTTTCAATATGTTGATGACGAGCAGATTTTCGCTGTTGTTGAAGACGTTTTTAAGGTCTGTCCTCTCTTGGGGTGCTCACTGCAGCTACATTTCAGTGGTTGTGTGGTTTTTTATAGGCTACTTCTGGTTCTGGGAGAGTCTGGTAACTGGTTGGTGGTGGTACAAATTTCTGTGTTCTCATTTCCGTTCCTTCGACCATACGACAGAGACGGGTCAGGTCAGAAATGGTAGACATTTGTTGAAGGGCAAACTGGATTTGCGGATATGGCAGTGAATTCCTTCTGTTGAGACTAACTCTAGCTTTTTCATCGGGTGGGTGATACAATTTACGAAAAAAGTTCTCCATTGCTACGATAAAGTTTAGAGCTTTTTCCTGCGTACGCCGTCTCAATTCGTCCCACAATCTATAATCATAATCGTAACGCCTAAATGTTTGTCTGAGCTGTTCCGTTAGGTCATCCCACGATGTGAACATCCCACAGGAGATCATCTTGTACGAAAATCTCCGGTGCGAAGCGTAAAAGTTGCGTCTTCACCACTCCTCGTGACATACGCAGCTCCTCCACCCGTCTCCCGTCTCCACCCGTTCGAACGTACATTCCATCGTGAGATATCGGGCCATTGTAAATCACTACCTCCGGTTGGATAGAAAGCCTCCTGACCTCTCCAATTTCCTAGAGGAGTAGTAACAATCTTAAATGTTTATTCTTGGCTAGGTTGCTGACTGTAACTACGATGTGCGATTCTGTAGATATTCAACCATGATTGATTTTGCCGAGAAACTGGTATCGGACGAATTCTGGACCTAAGTCCTGGAAATAGATTGCAGTATTCCTCTTGTGAGGCGGACCGTCTCGTGACAATTGCTTCTTCCGGTAATAATTCTTGTTGACGATAAGCTGAACTGGTAATTTCTTCGAATGATATCAGGTCATTCAATACCGGTGTGTTCTCACGCTATTCAGTGGGGGTATGTGCCAAGGTGAGATTAGGAATATTCAAAAGCGATGCGCCTCCTCTTGTCGTAACATCTGCTACCCGTCCAATACGATGAAGATGCACAAAAAACTTTTGCCGTGCCAAATTCACTTCTCCGATGGAACGAGCGTTCAATCGGAGAGAATAGAGAATCGTATTTGAAATAATCTGAATTTGATTTTTCATCAACATTTGTAGGTTTTTATCATCCTTTTCGAGTTTATTCATACCCTCGTATAATACTTCCATTCAGATGCGTCTAAGTATTTATTTTACGAACTGAACCTATTCCATTTAATAAGCCTCATCTGAATTTGGTCTTCATTTCTTGAGACAAAGTATTCGACAATGGAAGCTGAGCTGAAATACAATCAATAAATTTTAAATGAATGTACAAATGAAACAAAAAAATTACAATTTTGTTCTATTGTATGATGAGTTGATTTTTCTGTACGAGTGTAAGTGCAGTATTTTCATTGTGTAGAGTTTGATCAACAATTTTTACAAAATATTCATTGAGTATTGTACCCTCTGCTCTTCGCGCTCGAATCCGGTTACCGAAGGTTTCGAATAATTTTTTTTTCTGCAAATGATGTTCACTAGCGCTACTGAAATCGACAGGGTGCGAGAAGTTTGCCCATTCTTCCGATGGAACAATACCTCTTCTTCGGAGACGTTTTTCAGCATTATGCCAACCGTTTTCCTGACGTCTCATCACATACAATTTTTTTTCAGGTTCTATTTCATATGAACCGAGACTTCTACGTTCTCTGTCATTAATTGGAAGGGGAGTCAATCTTGGTGCAATTGTTTCCCTCGAAATTGAAATGTTAGGTTATATTTGGGTGTTGAGTTTTCGTCGACTAGCTTCTGCTCTTCGACGTTCTAATTCGACAGTTTTCCTATCTAACTCTGCCTTCTGCGCTTCAACAGTTAATATTTCCTTCAACTCATTAACCGAGTTGGGGAGTTGAGAATTTCGAAAAGTTCAGCTCGATGCTGTTCGAAATATTTCTCATACTTCATGAGGATTACCTCCATTAAGGAAAATAGTTGTCGCAATTCGATAATTTTTGTTGATCACCTCTGCAGTAGTAGTCCTTCGAAATCTTTGACATCCAAAATATAATAACTTTTTTGGGTATTCAACTCATCGTATTTTCGATATGTGGATTTTTCTTCAATAATCGAGTCACATGCCACTTTTTCTGAGAATATGTTCTATATAGCCAAGCCAATCCAGCAAATCTTCCCTCAATTTTATATGTTTTGTCACATTGATATTTCAAAAGAATGCATTACGCTGGTCATTTTGGATGACGATGTTGAATCGTAGGCAAATTTATCTCAACTCAACCTTCACTAAACTAAGATACAACTGTTTCACATCAAAATCAGGACTTACTTCAATGAGAGACATTGTTGAGCGGTCGACTGTGAAGGAATAAATTTATATCCTCTCCGCAAGTATGTGGTATAAGAGTATCTAACTATAGTTGGGGTATGTCAGCTGATTGATGGAAAACCGTGGACTTTCCTCTCACAAGCGTGAGACTGTCATCCGTCGACTTTCCTCTCACATGAGCGAGGCTGTCATAATAAAAAAAAAGCAATGTACCCACGCAGATCAATTTATTTTCATGAAAATTAATGATGAGCGAATTTATGACACAAAATTTCCAAAACAATTATTATTAATTAATTATTAATTAGGAGACGGCTTTCCTTCTTTTGATTACGGTTTGAGGTTTATTGATGTTTCGAGATGGAATGTTCGGTTTGACGGTGAGTCGAGTGTAACTACGTTTTTAGAGCGCATTGAGGAGATTCGGGTATCTAGAGGTGTCTCTAAGGAACAGTTGTTGAGGTCCGCCACCAAACTGTTTACGAAGGATGCTCTTATGTGGTTCAGGACCAATCGATTCTCAACTTGGGATGATTTAGTACGGCAGCTCAAGGACGCCTTCCTTCCATATGATTACGAAAATAGCCTGTGGGAGGAGATTAGGGAAAGGAATCAAGGTAGTAGGGAGAAAGAAGGTGGTTTGTTATGTCGCTGCAGTGGAAGGATTATTCCAGAAATTGGGTAACAGTCGACCTTCGAAAGAAAACAGAGTGACATTGATGAGAAGGGACTTCTTACCCTACATACAATCTCAACTCGCGCTCCATCGTATATTCTCTATTTCCGAGTTAGATAGATTAGGCAAGTCTATTGAAGAGACGGAGTTGGGGATTCAACGATTTGCCCCTCCACCAACTAATTTCAGACACCTTGTTGAACCGGAATTGGCGTATCGGAAATCATCATCAGCCAATCCGGTTCACTCCATCAGGACCGCTCCCATTCTTCCGGATCCCCAAACTTTAATCAATACTCATCTTCAGTCAAGTACGCTCGTAAATGAGGTTGAATCAATACCTGCCACTCAGGGTACTCCAACCACATTCAATGCTGTTCCTAGCCTTCCTATCTGCTGGAATTGTCGCGAACAAGGTCATCGTTTCCTTAAATGCAGTAAACCGAAGCAATTATTCTGTTTTCGGTGTGGCCTTGATGAAGTTACAGCTAATTCTTGTCCCAACTGCCAGAAAAAAAACTTTTTTGCGAGACGGTAGACATCCGGCTAGACGCCTCGGAAAAACCAAATCCGGATATTATTCATGACGTTTCTCTCGAAAATAAAATATTATTAGACTTTGTCATTGCCCATGCGAAGAACGATAGTAGGCCTTACCTCCGGGTGGACATTTTCGGTAAGGAATTCTTAGGATTACTTGATTCCGGAGCCACGAGGTATGTGTTAGGTGCTCTCGGGTGGGATCAGCTGAGCACATTGTGTTCTCTTCAGAAATCTAATATCCCGCAGTGTACTGTAGCGAATGGCCAAGGTTGTGAAATTTTGGGAGAAGTATCATTGCCTATCAGATTGGGGGATAGGGTCAGGGTGATAGATGTGCTGGTAGTGCCTGCACTGCCACATAGCTCAATACTCGTCATGGATTCCTGGATTCGTATGGCCATCATACCTGATTTGTTTTCGGATATGTGGTACTTCCGGGACAACATAGAGGCCTGTGTTACTCCCACTGTCGATACGATCCACTCGTTCGACACGCTATCCCATTCTGAGAAGCAACGATTGACAAAGTTGGTGGATGATAGTTTCGCTAAGATGGGCAATGAATTAGGTTGTACCAATCTTGTCGAGCATACTATTGAAACGGACTCGCCGCCAATCAGGCAGCGCTACTACCCAATATCTCCTATTTTACAGAAGCAAGTCCAGGAGGAACTTGATCAGATGCTGAAAGACGGGGTAGTAGAACCTTCTAACTCTCCGTGGGCATCGCCTATCTTATCAGTAAAGAAGCCTGATGGCCGATACCGTTTTCACGTCGATTTTCGTGCACTGAAGAAAGTGACGAAACGCGATGCATATCCTCTACCCTTCGTAAGCGCGATGCTTGATGAACTTCGGGATGACAACTTTCTTACCACGTTAGACATCGGAAGTGCATATTGGCAGATACCACTTTCAGAATCCTCAAAACAGTACACCGCTTTTATTGTCCCAAATCGTGAACTGTTCCAATTTCGACGTCTTCCAATGGGGTTGCACAATGCTCCAGCCACTTGGCAACGATTTATAGACAGGGTTATTGGAGTCGATCTGGAACAATACGTGTTTGTCTACTTAGACGACGTGATAATATGTACTTCGGACTTCGAGAAACATCTGGAGATTCTGAAAGAGGTTCTAGCTCGAATTATGCAAGCCGGTCTCACGTTCAACGAGGAGAAATGTAATTTCTGTAAACCTGAACTGAAGTATTTGGGTGATATAGTAAATTCTTCTGGGTTGTTGGTCGACCCTGAGAAGGTAAGCGCCATTTTGGAGATACCCATACCGCAAAACGTTAACGAAGTTCGCCGTATTCTAGGCCTTGCTTCATGGTACAGGCGCTTTGTACCTAATTTCTCTACCATTGTGGCTCCCTTGTGTGATCTCACCAAGAAAAATGAGCCATTAGTGTGGAGCGAAGAGTGTATGCGTGCGCTTAAAAACATTAAGGAGTATCTTGTCTCGGCACCGGTGCTGTCCTGCCCAGACTATTCACTGCCTTTTGTTGTTCAAACCGATGCGTCGATCATGGCCTTGGGGCAGTTTTATCACAGACACACCCGGAAGGGGAAAAGGTAGTCTGTTACCTGAGCAGATCTCAAAGTAGCTCGGAACGCAAGTTCAGTACTACGGAAAAAGAATGTCTGGCCGTGCTATTCGCGCCCGTACCTCGAAGGCACAAAATTTACAGTAATAACGGACCATTATAGCTTGAAGTGGATCAACTCCCTTAAGGACCCGGTTGGCAGACTGACACGTTGGGCCGTTCAGCTTCAACAATACAACTTTGAAGTTGTCCATCGGAAAGGGAAGGACCACATTGTCCCAGACGTTCTATCTCGAGCCGTTCCTGTGGTGGCTGAGGTGACAGATTGCCAGACAATTCCACGAGACAAGTGGTACACAAAGATGGTACGTCAGGTGGAGGAGAATCCAGAGAGATTTCCATTGTGGCGTTACACGGGTAATGCACTTTTTAAACGGGTAACATTACGTTATCCGGAATTACGTGATGATTTCGACGGCTGGTTGAAGGTGGTACCGAAGGAAGATCGACTAGAAATCATTAGGCAACACCACGATCCGCCTACCTGTGGACACGCTGGAATTTTAAAAACGGTAGCTAGAATTAGTGAGCGATATTATTGGCCAAAAATGAAGGCGGGGGTGGCTCGGTAAATTCGACGTTGTACAACATGTCTTAGCACGAAGTCTGAGCAGAAGGCCGCAGCAGGTCTCATGTTGAGTTCTTCTCCACAAGCTACAAGACCATGGCAAATTGTCAGTATTGATATCGTGGGTCCCTTACCTCGAACCTCATCTGGGTACTCCCATATTTTTACAGTGTGTGATGTCTTCAGTGAGTTCGTTTTATTGTATCCAAATCAAAATGGTGGCCAAAACTTTCGAAGACCACGTTATTTTGATCTATGGGGCTCCCCGGAAGATAATATTAGATAACGGCGTTCAATTTCGTAGTAACAAATTCCGACAACTATGCGACGAGTACGAGATTGAGATGGGATTCATTGCTTACCATCATGCGCAGGCAAATCCTGTCGAGCGAGTGCATAGGGTCATTAAAACCATGCTGACCGCATACGCCTCAGATAATCACAAGACCTGGGACAGTTACCTGGCCAAAGTGGGATGTGCCATCCGATCCGCGAAACATGAAACAACCCAAGTTACGCCGAATTTCGTAAATTTTGGCAGAGAGATCAGTCTCTCGGGCAAACAAGAACACCTTTTGAATGGTCTGGTACCCACTACAGCATATAATGTAGTTGTTCGATTGAAGGCATTGGCTGAAGTTTTTGAGGATGTGTCGAAACGACTCATCGGGGCCTATGAGAAAAGTAGCAAGCGCTACAATCTCCGACGACGAACTATATGAAGGGATCACGTCTAAGTTAGCTCCAAGGTTCAAGGGCCCCTTCAAAATTATTAGGATTTGTTCGCCGTGGTCCTATGAGCTGGGCGATGACCAGGGGAAATCTTGTGGCATTTGGCATGCCAAAGACATCAAAGCGCACTCTCCCGAAGTAGAAGACGATATTAGTGAATGAATTGAATATATATATGTAGTATGTTATGTCCAGTATGTTGCAAGGTTGAAGGGTAAACGTTTTTTTTTTTGGGAAAAAAAACTTCTCTGAGGTAAAGGGGGTGTTGTTACGGGTTGATTTTGACTTACCTTGATTTATGCCAATAAGCTCGTAGTAGGATACAAAATGCTTGTACTTATTTATTCTTTCCGAAATAATTCACAATACTCAATATAATATCTACTGTGAGTTATCCTACAAGAGTGTTTTCATCTGAAATAAAACCTGTTGTCAATAATATTACAAAGTCGCTTTCGTGGATGGTTGTCCTTACTTCTCGTTGAAACAGTCGTGGACTTCTTCGAGGTTACGATCAGTGGGGATGGGTTCAATATTAGACTCTCTTCGGTGCAGATTCATATTGGTGGCAAAATGATTCGATCTCGGTTCCTTTTGGCCGTATTGAATTCCTCAGTTCCAGATTAATCTCCGAAAAACAAATATGAAATGAAAACAAACATAACATAACCTCAAAATAGATGTCAAAATCAATAGTATAAAAGTCATAAAAATCTCAAGTTTTACTGAAAAAAAGCTACAAGTACCTGGATGCAGTGAATGAAATTAAGGATTGAAGGAAATCGTTAAGAAATATTTTGATAAATGTGTAACCTATCAACAAACAAATGTCAACTATGACAAATGTCAGAATCGACACTTGATGTATGACTTAAGACTCAAAAAGTAACTAAACTTCAACGAGGCAGTACTGGGATTTAGAAAAAAGGCTTTTCCTTTCTCTTTCTGATCAGGGAGCACATGGTGAGGTAGCTCATGCTTTAGGCAAATTTAACCAAAGAACCTTCGAATTTGAATAATTTCAACTGGTTCTATTCAGGCGAATGGGCTGGTAGGCAACATTAGTTGGATCAAACAATTTAAAGTCGATAAGATTCTTACTTCATCTGAAGACTGTCCGTAACACTTTCGAGGCCACACACCATCCAACTTACTAACCTTCACTCCATTAGTTTCAATCAATGCTTAACCATATCTAGAATTCAACTAGTGACATGCTATTATTTTAGGCCTCTTTTGGTTCTCCACCTGTATCATATTTTGGTTCTCCGCTTGCATCATCCATTCCGCTGCACCCCCTGTACATATACCAAAGTAATACCCCAGTAGCAGCTTTTAGTGATTGTATGTTTTTCATGGTAACTTGCATGAAAGCCTCAATTGATCATCCAATAGACATCAGTTCTCCGTAAGGCTTACCCAAGGGACGAAAAGACATTAGCCTGAGGGACATAAAGTGGTAATCCCCCTCCAGTGACAAGGTAATGTTATTCCATTTCTGCATGCGCCTTACAACATTGCTGCGAGATACTAGTCGTTGCCAATACAGCGGGGTAGCTTGCTACTAGAAGTACCTTTCCGACAGCTAATCTACAAATAAACATTGTCTGGAGATATATAATCACTTCATATGCTTACTTGTACCTATTTATTGCTTACCTGCTTTACTCATGAACATTCACCCCACCTGTGAACCTCTGGTATGCATACTTCGGGTATTTAGTGGTGTTAATCCTTTTGAAGGCAAGATATTAGGCACTGTAGGTTCGATTCAGTGTACATAGTATTTAGTAGAGATAGCTAGAGCTTGCATAGTCTGCTGAATTCAGTTATTAGCATCCAAATCATTTCATTTAAATTCAATAATAATCAATAAATCAATATTGAAAACAATAACATTTAACCTTGCTCCTGACAGTTTAGTTTATAATTGTCATCTGTCATCTTATCACAGCCTGTACGCCCTGGTGTTGGCCTTATGGTTGTAGGGTTATTAGCCAAGTCGTTCAACTCTAGCGTCTCAAGTATGAACTGATATTGAGGGGTCTATTAAGTTATTTCAAATTGAATCTGTTTCAAATTACTGACCACCTTTACCCTGAATCAAAGACCTACTCCCATCTCCACTGTTTGAAAGCTAGCGTGGTAACTTTGTTGAAAAATTTTGTGTTACCCCCCACTTGGTGAAACTCTGATTGTCAGCCTCCCCTCACAGGTAAGGGGT
>JAVJAQ010005327.1:0-16588 GCA_032362365.1 Zygogramma bicolorata | reverse complement strand
AATTATCCAAACAACTTCAAAGTCCTAATCTCAGTTAGTTGTCAAAGTGGCACAGTTTTCTTGAATGTGGCGCTGCAATCTCAATTTGAATTTCTGATAGAACATTTTCTAGTAAAAAACTATCAATCACAATTACTAATCGTGATTAAAGGTTTTTGTTACATATCTTTATGGTAAAATTGTCCCTATTGCAAATTTTTTTTTATAGCTTATCTGAGAACTGTTATTCACTTCTATGATTTAGATTTCAAACTTGAACTTGCATTTTTTCTGATATCAACTTTGCTTTGTGTGAATAGTACACTAAATTTATTTGTGTTATATACTTATTTTTATTCAAAATCAATGAAGACAACATTAACTACCTTTTCCTTTTTATTTTTTTTGTCCCTCTTTTACTGTCTTCACTACTACTACTACTATCACTTCTGTGTACAGTTTTCTTTTTCTTCTTCCTTGATTTACTTCTACTGCGGTCAGTGTCACTATCACTAGATGTAGATGCTGTCCTTTTTTTGGTTTTTCTTCTTTTCTTTTTCTCAATTTCACTGTCACTAGAATCACTCTCACTGCTGGAGTCACTGGAATCGCTGGAACTACTATGAGAACTTGAATCGCTAGAGCTGGAACTGGTACTGGAGTCACTACTTTCCTTTGACTTTTTTTGTCTTCTTTTATTCCTATCTTTATCAGAGTTCTTTCGACGTTTCTGCTCCTTATTATTTTTACCATTCTCCTTCTCAGAACTATTCAAATATTTGTTTTTTTTCACATTTCCAGTTTCTGACTTTGATTGAATAGCTTTATTGGTCTTACTTTTAGTCTCTGATTTGTTAATGTCTTTTTTGATTTTTCCATGTGATCTTTCTCTGGATTCTTCAGTTGATCGTTTTTCACTATTTGGAGATTTATCTTTTCTTCTCTGGTTTGTTTCATTTTTGGTGTTCCGGTCAGACTTACTATATGCCTCTTTGTGACTTGATCTAGAAGTTACTTTATCACTCCTACTTCTATTGTCGTGACTACTTTTTCTAATATAAGCAGGTGATCTTGAACGGTCTCTATTTCTACTGTAGACTTCATTGCGAATATGTTTTTCTTGGTCTCTTCCAGAGGTAGATGACCTGTGTTCCTCCCTTCTTCTAGGTGATCCTCGTCTATCATTTCTACCACTTGGTTGCCTTCGTGGAGATCGAGAATGTGACCTAGATACTCTTTTCACACTTCTAGGCTGTGAATGATCCATTCTTGAATTATTATCTCTTCTACTCCTTTTCAAGGCTGGTTGCCTTTTTGATCTTTCAGAGGTATCTCTAGCTCTTGAAGGTGACTTGGAATAAGATTTCTCTCTCTTATATCTTTCAGAGTTTTTCTTAGGATCATCAGAACTTCTACTATTGTATTTTGATGAATCATTTTTTCTATTGGAAGAAATTTTATAGTTACCTTTGCCAATTTCATTGTCATAATCATTTGTTTTTTTTCCTTTGTGATCATAATAACTAACACCCCGACCTTTACCATGCCATTTCAGTTTTGAAACACTTTGGCTGAAATCAACATGAATTCTCCTATCATCTATCAAAACATTATCCATTTTGAAGTAGGCATCTTCACAAGATTTTTCGTCCTCAAACTCAATAAATGCATATTGAAGAGAATCATTTGTTTTTCTGTCTCTTATAATTTCACATGATTTAATTTTTCCAAAACGATTGAAAATTATTTCCAAATCATCATCAGTGGTGACTGGATTCAGTTTGCAAACAAACAAAACATTTTCTGGTGGTGCCATTTCAGCAGCAGGCAAATCCCCCACCATTTCAAGGATAGTTGCTCTAGCTTTGGCTTCACGTTCAGCCTGCAATTCTGCAATTTCATGAATAGTTTTACCTTCAGTCTCATCTACATTCTCATCGGGAGCAATTCGACCTCCTTGTAGTCTTTCTGCACTGGGTGAAGGTGATCTAGATGGAGCTCTCAGCATTTTTGGATCAGCATATGGATCATCCAATATAACTGTATGAGTAATGCGAATATCCTGATAAGGTCGGTCATCAGTATCGCAGATAGCTTCATTTATTTCCTCTAGAATATCATGGCCTTCTACAACTTCTCCAAAAACGCAATGCTTCTCATCCAAATATGTCAAATCTTCTCCCAGAGTAATGAAAAATTGTGAGCCAATCATTCGTTCTTCGTTGCCTACAAATGATATCAAACCCTTCCTTGTATGTTTTATTCTCGGTTCATTTTCTCCTTCGAAAAAACGTTTTGACGGCCCTTCTAATAGTCCAAATATCGATTCTCCACCACTGCGTGAACCAGTTGGATCCCCAGTTTGTGCAATGAAACCACGACTAATGGTGTGAAATAAGTTAAAGTTGTAGTATTTCATTTTGCATAGTTTCAAGAAGTTCAAGCAAGCTCTCGGTCTCTGGGGCAGGAAAAGATCAACAGTAATATCTCCTAAGGTTGTTTCTATTACCACAGACATTTTTTGGTTATTTTCAGAAATGTCATCAATTGAATAAAATGAATGCGTATACAAAATAATTCACCACCCACAAGGAAAAATATTCCATATGTTAGGTTTAACTGTTTACTTGTTTACGGCGTATACGCTTGAAACATTAAAATTAAGAATTATCTATCTACGCATTTCAGTCATGTCACGCATGTGAGGTTATTGTTTGGTTGGTTGGTTCTTCTTCTTATTCTTGGTTGGTTAGTCATTAGACATATACCCATCGTCAAGAAAAAAAATATTCATTCAATAGGAACGAGTGTGCCGACCACAAAACAAAAATAAATTTAGAAATGTAACAGCCGTCTTCTCTTGTAATATTTGAAACCTAGTGTCCACGACCACCGAAGGCGCAAGGCGCTGATGGCGATTATTTTGTTCCAACTAATATTGAACATTGAACACACTGAGACGCAAACTTCTATGATGGTGTCAATTGACTTTGATATCTCTATCTGAGCGGAAAAGTTATCTTTTATTCCAAGAATAACCGAGTGATTTTTTATATTTGGATCTAGTGAATGAAGTCAAGAAAATTTCTTCAGAATCGAATTTTCAACCTATATTTTGTGATCTGAGTACACTATTTTTCGAAAATCACGATATCCCTATTGAAATGCTTTCATTTCTCTCAAAATTTCTGGTAAGTTACAGAGAATAATGTATTCTTATGAACTATGACATATAATGTAGGATGTAGGTCACTTCGGGTATGTGACGCCATATCACCCGAGACGGTATGTACAGGAGATGTCTTGTAATCTGATAGCGAGATGAATTTTCATTATTATAGTTGGTTTGTATCGAACGATTTGATTATGGAAAATCCATAATCAGCTCGTCGATGATAAAACAGTATTCTGCATTTGTAGTGTGTACAGTTTTCTCTAATACATCCAATTTCGTTTTTTGTAATTGGGGTCAACGACCGCTACAGGAATGTGGCGCATTAGTTTTTAGTAAATACAAGTTTGCTATTGCCTATCTAAACTTGTTCCTGTAATCTGTGGTACCGACCAAGCGCATATGAGACATCCCATACTCACTCCCGTTGTTACTTTGCCAGTAATATTCTTAAGTGGTATCGATAACTTTGCTGAATCCTTTGGCCTGGTTACCGGCGTACCTAATCTGTGATTGTACCAATGAATTGTATCAACTATTTATCATTATTTCCGAATAATATTCACTGTAGATAGCTGTTCTATGGTAGTATTCCAGTTCGAAACTGCAACATTCATAGGGCAGGAAACTGGGAGGGGAGTGATATATTCCGACCTGCCGCCTTATATAATTACGATTGAACTTCACAGATAAAATAGTTCAATTCGTTGATTATGGCTGCGTGTCCTGTCATGTATGTAGGGAGGTTCGAAGTGAGTGGGTCTGCAAGACTGCAACCCGTGATGGTTTGTCTTAGCTCACATTAGACTAAGATGCCTAGGAAACCCTGGTGTATCTACTTATACCTGAATAATTTTGGGATAAACTTGGCGAAAACTGATTGCTTGATTTCTGAGATCGCAAATGCTTCAGATCGCTATTGTAGATGGCGATCAGTCATATACCATATGAAGCTCAATTTTCAGTAGAGAGGAATGTGCAACCGAATATTCTACCACTGTTTATTATTTGCCTATTGAGATTTTGACAGCCCTGACAGCCAATCAAATGCGTTTCAGAAAACGTGCATGTAAAGTGGAAACCTACCGTTAACAACCTGTCAATACTGTCACTGTTACCTCTACAAGTTTCAAGTTTTTAGTGTGTTTATATCAGTTTGTAAGACTAGACTTTGATTCCGAGAAAATTTACTTTGCCCATTCACCTGAGAATTTACGACAAAGTTCATGCTAGTGTATTGAAAGTGATAGACTGTCTTGGAATTTGGGATACACAACGGTTCAAACGTATCACATCGATATTTCCTTTATTTAAACAAAACTTTGTTTTCAATATCTCATTGATAAGAGCTACAGATGTTTCCTCCTCGATATAAGACTTTCGCTCAAGCTGAAACGAATAAAATCAGCTACAACGCCACATTCATGTTATTATTTTGGGGCGATTTGTTTTGTACTTACCTTAGGTGCTGAACAAAGAGGAATATTTGGATCCCAAGATTTTGACTGACCACACAAAATACGAAATCTTCTACACATCGTGAAAAAGTACTTGTAATAACTTCAAAACTTATTCTACTTATATAGACTCTCAAACACTGTTGAATGCGAAGAAATAATTTCAGTTTTCGTTGACAACAATAAACCTCAGAGTTACGTCAATTTGCCAAAACCGACATTTGACAGATTTTCGAAAATGCTCATATAACGCCCCCTATACAAAAATTAGAAAGCTTTTGTAATTGTCGATTGTTTTTCGCCAAGAAATCCTAAACAATATCGAATCACTAGATACACCAGGGTTTCCTAGACATCTTACATTAGACATTGAACTCATAGTTCATCAAATAAACCCAGCTTCTTGACGAAGCCGATCAGTTTATTTTTTTCTTATATAACGCCTAGGGAAGTGATATCGATTAGATATAGTACATTTAATTTTCTACTGCCTTTCAATTTCAATAGCAATTCCAAGTTGCTTTTTAATAATGTTTCCTTTCTGCATAATTACTTTTTTATGCCTCATGTCACCCTTGAAATATCTCAAAAGAGAATGTTCTAACGAAAATTTCCCAGCTAGCATTTTTCCAAAAAGATTAAATATATCAAATTTCCCGAGACAGGAAACTATAGACTGACATCTGATATATATGATATGCGCATCTCGATCCCACACGTGACATCAGTTTTGGAAATATGCAGCGTGGAAAGTTATTTCGGGGAATTCTTGTATGTGAGCGTGTTAATTTACTGAATGAGACATCCAAAAGCATTCACTATTATTGCACATGAAAACAGGAATGCCATAAAAGACATGATAATTTCTATGAACATGTTTCCTAATTTATTTTTGACAAAAATCGTCAGATTTTATGTGAAAATGCAATATCATTCAGTTGAGTTTATATGATGTCTTAGATTCTCTACTATTAAGCAATTCCAATGATTAACATGAAATAAAAAGCATTTGCCGGTATTTAGAATATGTATTTTAGTATCAAATGAAACATTCAATCTTGAAATCACTGAATAAAAAATTCAACGAATTGAATATTGGAATGAAAAATTGTGATTTCATCATAATATATTTAAAAAGCAGGACGTACTGATTATGAATCACATATTCTTGCATTTTTCTCGTCACCCTTCTTTTGTTTTTCACTCGGTTTTTCATGTCATAGCCAATCTTTCACATTAATTTCGAATTTTTTCTTATGAATATGGAAATTTTTCTGATCAGAGTCTGAAAAAATATCAACCAATTAGGTAATTAAAAAATGTGGAATGAAAAGTCCTTATCACAAAACTCAAAACTAGTTCGATATTTTCATAATTTTTCAATTCCGTATAAGTATAAAAAATATAGTTAACGCCCTGCTTGATGGGCGTAATTATTGTTAGCTCATGTTCCTACTACAATTTGTTTTGAGGTGCTTCAATATTCATAAAATTATCCCAAGAACTGCCACCAATATTTTAGACATTCGAAAAATTTTCATCAATTTCGTCATAATGCAAAATCAAGAATGTGCACAAGGTTTCACCTACTACGAGTTGAAATATTTTATTTACATAATCATGCGCTGTATGTGATGTTTTGAGTCCTGTATTTTGTATTATATTATTTCAAAATTAAAATTTTACGACAAACACCTAGGAATTTTTTTTTCGTATTAACAAATACCTGAATATATACCTAATAACGGTGAAGTTTAAAAAACTTGAAGGTAACGAAAGTCGAGAGCGCTTTGCAATAGAATTTTAAAATTATACATTTTATACAAGAGTCCTCGATTCTTTCATAAAATCCATGAATAACATTCACAACCATGAAAGACTTCGAAATTAGCCATATATGGCATTAATAGTATGTTATGTAACGAGAGGAATAAGTGCGGACACGGGGGGTTAGCCGAGTGCGGTAATTCGCGAGTGTACGTAATTGGCCTTATCCCCGAGTCTTCTCCCACCATCCTGACAGCTGTAACGTAGTGGCTTTCTTGCAATACACCTGTTATGTGAAATAATGGCGGCCGCCAGTGGGAGTGAAAAAAATAGGAATATATTCAAAATTCCTCGAGCATTTTCAGAAAAATCTGATAGATATATACCGATATATACCCGAGAAGTAACTTCATATGAAACGAATCCATCCATCGATCATACTAAACGGTAACGGCCATTTTACTTCATTACAATAGTTCTCAATAGAGCTTAGGAGGTAAAGCGTCGGACTTAGAGCGGGTGGTATTATTATATGAACATGAATTTGAATATTTCGGGCATTTTTCCCACGTTTGCTTGAAAGACGATTGCGGATACCAGCAATCGAAACGTCCTAAGTACACTCAATTTGAAACTTGGTTTCAAAATTTTTTCATAATATTTCATTCAATTTCTTCATTTTCATTTTTTGACAAGTATTTCACTTTCGATACCTCAATTTTCTTGTCACGATAACATTTCATTTATTTCGTTATTTAAATTTTTTTTGACTCATATTTCATATTCGATCTCTCGATTGGTTGTAGCAACAGTATTTTTCTTTGATCAATCAATCCCTAATTTCATTATTTACTAAACATTTTTTATTTTGATTTTTTTTATATGTATTTTAATCCTTCATCTGTTCTTAGCAACACGTTTCAATAGAGTTAATAATATACAGACTATTAGAGACAATGGAAGTCCGACCATTTTATCATTTTTTCCCACATTATCAACCTATTCAGCACAAGCTAATCAAGTAACGGACGTTCATCCTGAGTATATAGCAGGCAGGTAGATGCTGCTGTAAATGCATTGGACATAATAATGGTTAGAAATTTGCTCATTTTTATGGAGAGAATGAAGTTGAAGGAATTATTTTTTTAGCTTTCTTCTCCGAATCAAAAAATGGAAATTACAACTTCTTTGAAAGAATTAAAATGAAAAAAATACAAACACTCACTGTTGATAGGTAGGTGTAAATTATTCAAATGAATATCACCGAAATATCAATTAATACTGATGAGATACTTGTTTCGAGTTGAATATTTCGGTATAGTCTGGAGTACCTAGTGAAACTGTTCCGTAATTTGTCCATTTTTATTTCACTTCTTACATAGAATTTGTTATTTAAGTTTTTTGATTCGGAGAAGGAAAAAAGCCAAAAAGTGATTCCTCAGACATAATAATTGTGCCCAGTCCATAGTATATTCGAATTATGATAACGTACTCATAGTACTTGCTCATTCTGAATAACAATATGCTGGTCTAGTGGTAGTATTATGTGTATGTGCCCACGGTAAAACACTGAACTTTCTACACTGTAGTAAAATATTCTTCTGTTCATCTTCTTGGCCAATTTCATCTTCGTCTTGGACCAATGTTTCAAAACTTGCACTGCTGTATCACCGAATGTGGAGGCGATGGTTTAGTATAGTTGTTGCTGACTAGTTAGACTAGTGACTGGTAGATATGAAGTGAATGAAATTTTGAGTAGTGAAATCAATCTTTCTAACCGTGTATGTTAAGAAATGATACATATTGATAATAATGACCATTCTATGAATAAGAGAACCGATTTGAAAGGTCTTAGCAAAATTTACACATATTTCATAAAATACGAGAAAGATAAGAAAAAATCGCCCTCTATTTCGACTTTCGCATCGTAATCTAGAAAGGAAATTATATCATGTCTAAATTCAAATTATAAAAAAAGAACGTGAAATAATTGCCAACCATACTTCACTTTTATATTGTCATGTACGATTTTTCATTACTTAATCTGACGTTAGTATGTAACCATTTCATATAATATATTGTTATGTATTAAAGACGTCCTGTGGAAGGCAATAAAGATTGCCAAAAGCTTGACAAATAACAAGAGTTGTCTCTGTAAAATAACCCAACGAGATTGTTAAATTGTTATCTTGGAATTTATTATTTTGTTCACCGAATCTATAAAGAAGTCATTGAAATGTTCTTCTACCCCTCAGATGACAACCTCCACCGTTCCAACATTCCGCCCTCTATCCCAAACCACGTCTGTTGAATGAGAATGCGTAGTAGGCCAAGCCCAACAGATGAAAACGTCGGCCCGGTTTTCAGTTTTTCAGTTGTTTCCAGCACCCTAGCAGAGCACGCACGATGGGACTGCGCTATGCTTACCTGGATCTTCTAATCGTTGCTACACTAGTTGCTTCTGCCGCGGCGATACCCACATCTTTGGTCGACGAGATCAAATCTAGTGAGCTCAGGAATAATAAAGGTGAGGATTGATTGTAATGGTGTCCTTTTTTTTTCTCTATTCTGAAATTTATTCGATTTTCTCCATGAATGTGTCTGCATAATTATTTTTGAAGTGTCACTTTTCCACAGCGTGTGGAGCGTTACGCACTTTATATAGGTATTCTCTCGAGATTGTGGCAGCATCATGACAAAACGTGTATATACAATGTGTCCCGGTTTTCATGAATCCATTCCATCTCAGCTATCGAGATGAGATGTCGACCAGCTCTGGAGAAGTGGGAATGAATTGGTGGATGAAACATAGTTGTTTTGAAATGGTCTACTGTTTCATGGGGAAAAGGTAACGTGGTCTATTTGGGGCCAAAAGTATATCAGGGATCAATATATAGGTATATAACTAGTTTTTATGTTCAGATTCAACATACCTAGAACACATTTTAACAACTTATCTCGAGAACTAATTGAAAGCAAATCTGAATAGATTACGTTTCGTTGCTGATTAATTTGGTGTTCTCTCCATCCACAAGAAACACTTTTCATAAGTGTGAAAATAAAAGTTTGTCCTTCGAAACTTGTATGGATCCCAAATAATGTTTCCAGATTATGGTCGGTTACCTGAGAAATTGTCATAAATGTATCCACCACAAAGATATGAGTGTTCATAAATACCTGAAAATCGCGTTTTTTACATCTATAGTCTCATTCTTATAACTTGTGAATTGAATTTTGTCTAATGTAGTTCTATCCTTATTGCAATTGTCATTTATCAACATTCCGTTCCTATTCCTGAATATGGAAATCACTATTGTCAGTTACAATATTTGAAATATGATAATCTGATTTCCATAGATTACAAGAAATATTTCATCTACAACTCGAAAAAGAAAAGGATTAGAATCCGTCGAGTTTGTTATTATTATCGAAATCTTCGATAATAATTTATTATTGAACACTTATTTACAAAATTTTGCCATAGGCATTATGAATATCAAAATATGAAATGAAAAACTTTATATGAAGGGTCAAGTCTAAGTCTATACATAGCAAATAAAACTTATTCCGTTTTCTGCTACGCGATATAGCTTCTTCAATAAACTATGATATTGGAACTTTCAGTGAAACTTTTTCTAGAGTTCAATTACCCTCACACTAAATTAAAATATGACTTGCACTCGACTGGCGTTTTGGTAAGGAGATTAGCATTTTCAAGAGAAGGAAACTGATACTGTAACAGGAAATGAGATATTCGAAAAATTCAAAGAATTCGAAGGGAAGTTGAGGAAAAATTATCCAGGAAGTATTACACGGAACACAATAAATTAATAGAAACAAAAATCGAAATTCCGAATTCAAGAGTGGACAAGAACTTGAAGAAAGAAGATATTGAAAAAATGATTTACGTTCAAAATCCCATGATTGATGGAAATGACTTACTATCCGTGCAATTTTTGAAAGATCTCAAACACAAAGCTTGTTCGACTGTATTTACCGAAGTGGATGGAAGCTTATTACACAAAATAATGACCAAAAATGATGGGAACTTGTTCATAGGATGACGAAATCAAACAAAGTAATGTGATGGTGCAGTGCGTAGCACCAGATGTTTTAGATTCAAGCATACGCACAGAACAATGTAAAAACAGTGAGGATTTGAAGTAATACTGGAAAACCCACCTGTAATAATTGCATGTTCTCCAATTCAAGGTACACAACGAATCATCCTGTCAATCACCTTGTATTAGATAAGAGCTGCCCAACTTATGAATATTACCAAAATCAATTAAAGTCGCAAATCAATAATGTATATTAATGGTTAGATGTTATATTTGTCTACAATTATCTTTTTGCACTTCATGGCTTGAGTCAATACCCAATCAATGAACAAAATATGGAACTGTATAATTATCCATCTATCTATCCGGAATATAATCCAAAAATTTTCAGGTGCTTGAAAATTCTATACTTGAATGCCAGATACACGAGGAATAAAATTGAAGAAAATCTGAATAAAAAGCGTTTTGTTGCTATTTAATTTGGTGTTCTCTTCATCCAGAAGAAACACTTCTCATGAGTGTAAAAATAAAAGTTTGTCCTTCTAAACTTGTATGGATTCCAAAAAATTTTTTCAGATTATGGTCGTTCACCTGAGAAATTGTCAAGAATTTATCCACCACAAAGATATGAGTTTTCATAAATACCTGAAAATCATGTTTTTTTACACATATAATAATATTATATTAACTTGTGAATTGAATTTTTCCAAATGTAGCTCGATATTCATTTCAATTTTCATTTATAAACATTCCCTTCCTATTCCTGAAAATGGGAATTTCCACTATAGTCAGTTACGATATTCGAAATATGATAATCTGATTTCCATATTATTCCGTAAAATATTTCATAGATTCAAATAACATTACACCTTACACCGATATAGCTTCAATTATCGTCACACCAAACTAAAATATTACGTGCACTCGATTGGCGTTTTGCTAAGGAGATTAGCATCTTCAAGAAAAGGAAACTGATACTGTAATCGGAAATGAGATATTCAAAAAATTCAAATAAAAATTGAGGAAAAATTATCCAGCAAGTATAACATGGAACTCACTAAACTAATAGAACCAAGAAACAAAATTCCAAATGAAAGAGTTGACAGGAGCTTGGAGGAAAAAGATATTGAAAAAATGATTTACGTTCAAAATCCCATGATTGATGGAAATAACCAACTATCTGTGCAATTTTTGAAAGATCTCAAACACAAAGTATGTTCGACTGTATTTGCCGAAGTGAATGGAAGCTTAGTACACGAAATAATGACCAAAAATAATAGGAAATTGTTCATAAGATGACAAAATCCCAAAGTGATGTTGCATTGCGTGGAACCAGATGTTTTAAATTCAAGCATACACACAAGTGTAAAAACAGTATTTTCTGTCTTTGCTCCTCTGGCCCGAACAAGAAATTTGAGTAATACTGGAAAACCCACCTGCAATAATTGAATGTTCTCCAATTAGAGGTATAAAACGAATCATCCTAACTTCCAACATCCAACTTATGAATGTTCATAATCGATTAAATTCGCGAATCAATTATGAATATTGATGGACATATCTTATAGTTTGTCTACAATTATCTTTTTGCACTACATGGCCTAAGTCAATATCCAATCTATGAACAAACAAAATATTGAACTGTTTTCTTATCCATCCGGAATACAATCCAAAAATGCCCGGATGGTTGAAAATTCTCTACTTGAATGCCAGGTACATGAAGAATAAAATGGTAGAGATAAAAATCATTATCAATAGTACAGGAGCAAGTTTGTTGGTAATATCGGAAACATGGATGTGGGAAGAAGAGGAATCTTACTACGACTTCAAGAATTACAGCTCTATTTATTCGTCAAGAACTAGTCGTGGTAGAGGAACAGGGATTTTTGTTGAGAAAGACCTAGAATTTCAAATAATGGAGAGAGCAATAAAAAATTGATTTACAGCAATCAAACCAACAGGAATAAATTTATTAATTTGTGGATTTTATCGTTATACCAGTCAAAATTTGAATAACTTTCCACAATTTCTTGATGAAAAATTTCAAAATTTCAGTAACAGAAATTTTGATACTTTCGTTTTTGCCTTCACAGAGACATAAGTGAATTTAATAACTTTATGATATACCATAATCAAATACCCACCCAGGACCTTGGAAGTACGTTATCTTTGATTGATCACATACTGATCAAATAATAAATGTGACATTTCAATAACATATAGTCAATCAAATGATGATAAAATAATCGCATCTGGAATTTCTTTGGCAAAACCCAAAAAAAGAAAAGATTATCATTTTGAGGCATCACTATTTTCGATGTAAAAATGCTCAAAGAAAATTTGACTATACTGAATGAAATTATAAGATATGAAAATCCTAATGATATGTAGGATGAAATCTTGGAAGTATCCAGAAACTGTTCCTTTCAAAAACAAATCAAAATATTTGAAAATTCAAAACCATGGTTTGAAGGAAATATTTTGAAATGGATCAATCTTCGTGATAAATTCCAAAAAAAAAGTTTATCCCTGTACTCAATTTTTCTAAGATTCTTACAACAAGTTTGTCAAAAAACGAGTGGCATAAATGAAAAATTGTACGATAAATCGGGATATTATGCTGAATCAATCAATCGGAAAAAAATGAATAAAACAAAACCTATGTGAAACATTCAACAATTATTTTCTCAATATTGGTCTCAATTTAAAATTTGTGTTTCCTTCCAATTTTAAAATTCCATTACAATCGAAAGTAACCTCTATGTTCTTGAAACCTTCTGATAATGAAGAAATATAATGAATAATAAATTGAATGAAATTGTTGAAGTGGTGAAATCAGATCTTTCGCCTATGATGAGCAAATTATTGAATTTGACTGCCATAACGGGTATACTAACTGGTAAAATCGAAATTGCTGAAGTGAAACCAATTTTTAAGTCAGGAAGTTATCGATTTTTTTCTCCAGCACTTGATTTCTGCTTGGGAATCAACATCAGAAGCCAATGAAAACTTTAAAAAAACAAAATCATTTGATGTATACTCAAGTAAGATAACAGGAACCTACACTGAACCAGTAGACCAAAACAACTTCTTGATATTTCTTCAATTCATATGAAATGAACTGAAGAATTGAACTTTCATTCACCAAGTAAAAAATGATTTCAAACCCCTCTAAGTCGAATTCAGGACAGAGGTCAATTTATTTTCAAGGTATAAGACTTTATAACGAATAACCATTTTTTTCCAAATCATAGGTATGATAAATTGAAATTCAAAAACAAATTGAACTAATATTTGTTGATCTGAGTTGGAGGTACAATTCATTTTTGTGTGTGATCAATTGCAAAAAGTCACACAATTTGAAGCTTTGGTGATTTCATTACTTTTTTCATTTTAATTCATGTATTCTTATATATGTATAGGTATTTACTGTTTTCTTTTTATGAACATACTGTATGTTTCTTGGGAAGTTAATAAAATGTTGATGTTGAAAAAATAGCTGTAAAGCTGAAAAAAGTTATTCTATTTTGTTTTTCAATGTCAAATTTGTAGACCCTTCGATTTACCAATAAATAATTGGACTTGTTCTATCCAGAAGGAACCGTTTTTCAATAGACGCAGCAACTTTTCGGGGTAAATCTGCCCTTCTACACTTTTATAGGTGCCAATATTTATTCTTATTTTTTTAGATTGTGGTAGTTTAGAATCCCAGAAAACTACGGAACACATATTTATCCACCACAGAATAATGACGTACAAACAGTACTATGAAAAAACTCTCTCAACAAAGCACATCAAATATATAAATTAATACTTCACGATTGATGCGCATGCGTAGTTTTTTGGGAAAGTACTGCATAAAATACCAATTTTTTCTCGGTGAAAATTACGAAATAAAAGTGTGAGTGAAAGTTGAAATGAAAATTACTGTTGCATAAATGTCCCTCTACACAAGAGATATGTTTTTCATACTATACGAACACATAATTTTTGTTAGGTCTGCTTTACCTCCCTAGACAGTTTTCCAACGATATTTTTCCTTAATTAAAAAACAACGTTATCGCGCCAACGAAATAATAGAGTATTAGAATTTAATTTACGTAACATTTACTTAATTATTAGGTGTGTATAAAAGCAATACTGAACCTTATTTGATATTTATGTCACGTGGTATGGGAAACCACAAATTTGCATGAGTCATGTTGATAACTAATTGGAATCCATCGTCAATATGATCGATATGGCTTATATAATTAAACCACAGAACCATTAGAGTTTGCTAGAAATTGATTAGGCATTCTTAGTAACACCTACCTGTTAGTTTTATGTGTTTCATGTTTAATTGAAAACCAAATCTTTTTACATAATCAAATATATTTCCAAATTATCCTCAAGTTTTAAGGAATTATCACTTTTATTCATCCATTCCTTCGAAAGTAAAACAAAGTTCTTTAGAATAATAACAGGCTATCCCTTGAAAACTCTTCAGAGTCTTCAGATATTTAACAATTGATTCAAAAAATTCTTGAACACTTTTTTCTGCAATCGTACAGTTAGTTATCTTCTTCTTATAACCGAACACTGACATAGTGTGTTGTTACTTATGTCTAGCCAACATAATGTGCCTATGAAATCAGTATAGTCACCTTCTTGGTGATAAGACGGACAAACCCATTATTTTTTTTAGTAATATTAATTCTTTATTTTTCTAGATTTTGGTTTGTATGTCACGTCTGGCTTACTATCTTCTTTCAATAGAGAAGAATAAGGAATGGAATATTTACTTTTTCGTGGTTTGGTTCATACTCTCAATATGTATATTTATTCCATATGGAAACTGTCGAAAAGAAACAAATGAATTGAAAAGAAAAATTAATTCATATCATAAAAAACTAATTGAAAATATTGCAGAAAATGTATTCGGCGAAAAATAAATATAACATAAAAATGAAAAATAACTATAAATTATCAGCAAACAAAATAAAAAATCAAAGAAAATTGAACGGATACAATGAAAAACTGAAAAATTAATATCTTATTTATATCGTCCTCAGATATCTATTACAAGAAAAAGAAGTGAAAATATTCGATTATTTCATACTCTCGTGTGATTCGGAATTGTAGAATCTTCGATTACGAAATATGATATTTCAACAACTATTAAAGCCGAAATAATATGCCCTGTAAAAATTTTGGGGTCGGTGGTGACCCAACGGTCTACGGCGCTGTCGTATATTCAATATGGCTTTCTCACTGCTGGTTAAATCTGGCGATCGGCACGGAATTTTTCTGGCTTGCTCTGTGCGATAAAAACTTGTTGGTTGACTAAATGAAATAGCAAATACCCTACCGTAAAAAACAATAAGTCGTCCGAGAACGGTACCAGAGACAATTGCCGACCCTTGCCCAGACAAGGCTTTGCCTTTGGGACGCACTCCAGTATTTGGCAAAGGAAAGTATAAATAATATAAATATTGTTGATGTAGTCTAGTACCAAATAACCAAACTTATGGAAAGTATGCTTTTCTAGTTCATTCTCTTCTCTCCTCAGAGAAAAGATGCGATTAGGAATACTGACTGTGACTGTCCAGTAAAAAGTTCGATTAAGTAGACACAGTCATGAAACCCAACTAAAATATACACCATTATACTAACTGTTGCGTCTGGTATTGTTTGGAACTTTTTGAGATTGGCAATACAGTTGTACCTGATGGATATTATTCTGTTAATAATTCATGTTCGTTATGAATTGATTTCCAACCAGGTATATTTCCATTTATGAATTCTTTCCGAAACTTTTCTGACTTTCAGCTTCAAAGGTATTTATTTCTTTTGGAAATAAATTCCATGCCAACCCAGATAGATGCTCATCAGTATCGCTATATTTCGAACTTCTCTCGATATGCGAACATGAACGACTATTTCAAGTCGAACTGTATTAATTTTCTGACCCGATAGAGTTGCAGCATAAACTCTTCAGTGCTTGCAAATAAAATCTGCTATTAGAGCATTATCGATCACTTCGACAACGAGCATTTTCAGATAAATTTGTTTGCCAACCTCTTGCCAACAACTAATGGTTTTCAACAAACACCGAACATCTGTTGGGTTAATAATTAGTTTTTCAGTGAATTCGAATAGCCCAATCAAAT